>BQMF02000604.1:0-217865 GCA_027922465.2 Turritopsis dohrnii | reverse complement strand
GTGTGTGCAACTGATAATGAATTTTTAACAGTTACAAAATTTATTAAAAAGATCATGGTGATTTTCAATTTTCTTCTACTGAGGAACTGAATAAAATTAAAAACATGAATACCTGGTCGAGACCCCTCACAAAAACTAGTTGATATTCTTGCTACATATCGTCCCATAATGTCCACATTAGTTAATGATGTCATTTCATCACTTCGAGTAGAACCTTTAATTTTTGAATGTCTGCATAACCCATTGAAAACCCAACTACTGCTCCTGAACTATCAAGTCGAATGTAATTAAATATGGCGACTGAATATATACCATCAGAGACAATTACCACTTGGAAAGTATGTTTAAGTAATGGAGAGCCTTTTAACGGGACATCAAGGTAAGTAACTATAACAGCATTGGTAAGATTTAAGCTAAACCCAAAGTATCTTTCAACATCTTGACTTGCTTTAGCCAATATTTCTCCAGTAGAGTCTTCACGATAAAAAATGCTACCCATAGCGGTTGTATCCAAATCAAGACCATACGGAACCAAAACAATTTCTTCATGCGGTAGAACAATAATAGTATCATGGACTGGTTTATTGACAGATATATGACCATTTACACTAACCTACGTCAGAGAAAAAATAGCAGTGATATATTATCATATGCCGGTAAATGAAAGATCCAGGCAATGAGAAAAACCTATGCAAAAAATTTTTATTTTAAAATTCTTGTAAAAGTTGGATTGCAACTTTGGAATTATATCTTACAAAAACATCCTTGGCTGAATTAGAAAAGAACTTCATGGGCTTTTGAAGAACCAAATGCTCTACAATATCATTCCCAGAGTTCATGATTGTATCACCTGAATCTTTACCAAATGGGTACAATTCTAAAAAGAAACAATACCTATTACTAGTTAGATTATAGGATCAAGCTTTCAAGAATATAACATTTAGAAAAGGATGAATGCCAAACACATCAGACGAGAAAGGTATTACATACATGGCTTGAAAGATGTTTCTGTTTATCTGTTCAGCCAAATAAATTTTATCATGTCAAGAATAAGCAAATTTATTTGTGGCAATGTTTTAACAGCTACAGCTGTATTCACCAGGCAAATTCTATAATTGTTTTTTGGCTATGTGTTTATATGAGCAAACAATGAGCTAAAAGGATTGACACATGTAGAAATGAACCAACCAGCTAAGTAAGTAGTAATTAAATAGTAATTTAAAGCTAAAAGCCATTTTAATGTCCTTGGTAGGAATAGTTGTAACAAAAACATGCTATTTATTTGACAGTAACTTCTTCAAACAAAATGGCAGTATTGCAATGAGTGGATCAACATCCTCTGCCATGGCAGAAATATATACACAGGCTCACGAGACAATATAAACGACTGCAGATCTTGCACCCAGAGTCACGCACTATTTTGTTGTCATAGCAAAAGGCATTAACTGAATACATTCCGTGAGAGTATTATTTTAAGTATTATTTTAATAAAACAAGCACCTTCACAGCAAAATGGTTTCCAACTAGTCAGAGAAATATTAATAATATTAATACTAATATTACTGGTGATAGTAAATTGGTATGAACTCTAAACTATCAACTGTGCATAGGGCCTAAGACCTGTTTCAATGAGACAATATGCTATACACTTAACAATGAAAAACTGATCTGAAAATTATGACATGAACGACCCTTAATAATATATCTGACCTGCATAATCACAATCCCTGTGAGTAAAAAAACATGTCTTCCTTTCACACCAATATTTGATGTGTGTTCCAGTTCGACTTCGTTCTGGTTCTATGAATACTTTTGCAGAGGATGGACAACCAATATCTGATGAAGCTGCATCAGCATAACTTTCTCTGAGCTTTGTGTAAGTCAATACTGTATAAGTTTTGCTGTCATCTGTGATTATAACAGCCTGAATGTGTTGGTTTCTCACCCACATTCACCCATGTAGCAATAATGGCATGTGTTCCAGTAAACGAGGAATTGGAATACGATTGAACAGCAATACTTACATCTGACAAAATGTCTAGGTCGAAAACTTCCCTGTAGTAGACAACTGTAGTATTCCAACATTTAAAACAATGATTTTGTGTAGCGACAAAATGGTATATCTGTGTGGGATTTTCACACTTGTAATATACCGGAATCTATTTATGACAATATTGCCATTGCTAGAAACCTATAAATTAATACACAAAATAAACAACAGTTAGACTATAAATTGTAACAATTTCTTTCACAAAAACTTCAGTGTATCTACATTCAATTTATTGTAGCCAATTTGTTCATGTCAATGTGAACTTAAGATATAGTCTTATGATTCTAAAAAATGTCACGTTTTCTAATAAATGTATTTTGGTCAATTTATCCTCAGAATGTTGAAATGAACTCCATTTAAAGAAATTATCATGTGTATTATGTAGAAATAACTTATATACATTGTAAACTTGTTTCTGTTGAATAAAGGTTATAATAATAGACCGGAAGAGAATATTTGAAATAATTATTTTATGAGTAACTACGTTTCTTGCAGCATAAATCGTCTATACACTAAAAAACATAATATGAATATATTTCAAAACTAAAAGTTGAAAGCAAAGTACACAACTATGAGTTTCGTGCTTGTCGCACTTGTTCAAATGTTCAAATAAAAAAAACATATATTAAAAATACATTTATCACGTCAGGTTTAATTTAAGTTTAGCATTTGCTTCACAGAAATGTCAGTTAAAGTTTACTTGATTCTTTCAAAATCATAACTGTACTATATTAAAAAAGACATACATAGATGTAATTTCTTGTTTCCAAAAACAAACGCATGGATTTTGTTAATGGCATTAAAACATCAGCTATGTGAAAATTGGAATCTCCAGCCAGCATGCCCCAAGGATAGAATCCTAAACACAAAACACATGTTTTTCTTTTCTTTTTTTTAACATTACTAATTTTCAATAGTACCATTAGTGGCCATCTTTTCACTTATGAAAGTCCTCTGATGCAACCACTGTTATCTACAGGTGACCCTGCGAACACATGACAACACCCACAAGCCACTAGAAACAGTGACATAAACAGTTCTAATTTCAATTGAGATAATCATTAAAAACACACCAATTATAGCGAAATGGTTATTGTACCTATGGACAACTTACATTAATAAAAATAACTAGTATTGCAAAACAACTTGGATTCTTCTTTTAATCAAAGCTATTACTAACTTGTTTTCCCTATACAACTCTTTGAATTCAATCGGTGAATGAACATTCCTCGTACACCAACATTACTTTCTTTTACCAATAGATTTCTGTCAGTTGATAGCTTCAAGAGTCTTGATTTGCATTCATTTAGAATAGCCAGCAACACCATCCAGCTTATCAAGTTGTTTATAAATCCATACTACAAACGTTTTTTCTTCATCTGTAGCCAGTACCAACTGCATGGTATGTTTTGCAGTAGAGTTTTCTCGAGCAAGAATGTCTATATAACTGATTACAACTGCTCGTTTGCAAACAAAATCTTCAGAAAAAGCAACTGAAATATCAGAGCTTAACTTCTGCAAAGTGTCCTTGTTAGTAGTTTCCCTATAATAAATGAAACCACCATTGGTTGTATCTAGATCAATGTTATAAGCAACAATAACATTGTGCTGTGAAGGAATTGTTATGATTGGAGCTGTAATTCCATAATCTTCTGATATAAAGCCATTCACATTTATCTAAATAACGTGGAAAATAAATGGTTTCAAAGTACTGTCAGTTGCTATCACAGCAAATGTGCAGACATACATATATATGTGTTTTTGGCTCTCCAGTAATGATCATCGGACTTGTGAAAAACATCTTCTTAAATCTTTTGCTATCATTCATAAGTTTATCACCAACACCTTCCCCAAACGGAATAAGCTCTGAAACAAAGATACATTAAGCAAATATACTATCTTATTTCTGCAGACATGAACTGTAATATCTCGCTCTACCCCTAAATTTCCAATTAAATATTTAGTATTTTCTAAAGACATTTATTTTTAAATTATGTTTATGGGTATACCTGCAAACACAAATAAACTAAACCAAATATCATACAAGAGGTTATACGTATCATACCACTATATCTACAATCTCCAGTCAACAAATGCACGTGTCGTCCAGGAATGCCAATATTTGAAGTATAGGTTAGCTGTATTGCATCAAGAGTTTTAATGAATTGTTGTCTTCCACAGGAAGTCTCATTAAATCCAGCAAAATTATAGGTCACATAAAGTTTTGGGTAGCTTAATATAGCAAAAGTCTTTATTCCCATCTGAAACAAGTACCGCTTGATATACATTGGATTGAATCTAAAAATGTTATCTTGACTGGAATACATTCTTGTATTGAAGTATGTAAAGATTAATGCATGTACAGGTTCAAAGTCATTCGATGAGATGTAAACATTGACGTCACTTTTAGCTTTCTCCAGAACTTCCACATTAGTGTTTCTCTGTAATATACGGCTGCATCAAAAACTATCAACATTATAGTGCACCATCAAAATAAAGGTATAAAAATGTACCAGGGTTTGACAAAGACTCATCAAATATAAGAGGATGTACACTCAACCCAATTATCCCTGACATTTGAAATCTAAAAAGAATTTTAAAAACACACAGATATTTTCCTCAATGATTATTCCTTACATTACACTCAAATATACAATTACATCAGATTATGTTAAATTACTTACATATATCTCATCTGTTAATGAAGAAAAAAAAAGAAAAGGCTGATTGAGGATGACTTCTTTTCATTCTTACTAGTATAAAAATATTTGTATCACATCATCACCAGCATCTTTCCCACAAGAATATAGATCTAATTAATTGAAGAAATTAATGCATTAGCATCAATATAAACATTGACTGATTCTGTCAGTTTAAAAACCTCATTAGTCATACAATATTTTTTGCCATACTTGTATTGCTAACCTAACTTAATAAAAAAAAACTCATTACAAACATGTACGAAAAACCAGTGACATTCTGAAATCATTCTTATTTATGATAACTATTACAGTCAATCATTTTCAAAAATATTTATGCCAAAGAAATTTGGTAGTAATTTTACCTGTTCCATTTTGCACACAAGTGACACTTGTCAATGGAACAACATGAACACCTCCTTCACCGATATTTGTTGACGATTGCATTGTCCTACTGTTTATGGAATCGTTCAACCATTTCCCAGTACAAAAACCATCAGAGAATCCAACAACTGCCCCATACATATCTAAACGCTGGTGAAGCATTATGCCATATGTAAATGTTGAATTTGTTACCAATATTACTTGAAAGTCATGTTTTCTGCTGGGTGCTGTTATATAAGATAAGTTCGTAAATGTGATTATAATCATTTTAGTTGCTCCTTTGAACTCTTCAACACTAAATTTGTTAATTTGTCTTGTTGCTTGGCGCAATAGTTTGGAATCCTGTGATTCTCGATAATATATCAGCCCACCTCCGTTTCTAGTCATGTTTAAACCATAAGGTATCAATATTGTGTGTTCATTGGGAAAGTGAAAGTTGAAATGAATAATTGGTTTATTAATTGATATAACACCATTCTCACCAATCTAGAAATATCGGAAACTATTATAATATATTTTAAGAAAATAATTCATAACTGTGATGGAGAAATTATTCATATATGTTGCATACTTAAACAAATAAATAAATTCGATGAAAAAATAACTTGGCAATCGCAGAAGCAAGATTTGTGATTATTATCTGCTGTTTACATAAAATACTCACAAAAATGTCCTGAGCCACACTGTTGAACAAAATGAAAGATGCATTAAGGCGGAAATGTATTGGGCTTTGTTCTCTTTCATCAGCAACTTGATCTCCCACTTGTCTACCATAAGGATACAAATCTATAGGGAAAGTAATTTGATGGAAACAAAGTGCAAATTTACAGAAGATTGATGAGGGATAAAATCAATTGTACGAAAACATGAATTAGTCTTTATAGTTCATTATGGAAACAGTCAGAGCATAAAGAAGGGCTACCTGCTTTGTGATATTTGTTAGTCAAATGGTGAATATATTGTCCTTTAACTCCAGTATTACTTGTATTTACTATGTCAACAAACATGCCAGAAGCCAATATAACTGCTTCACGTGTAGGCACATAATATTTGGTGTTCACGTGACAATCTTACAACCATAATTTATTTTATGAAAGAAAATGGCAAATGTATCTGTTTCATTTGACACTATCACCACTTGATAAACAGCTTCACATGAAATATCACAAGGCTTGACTTTTTCATAAGTCATGATGATTCCCTTCTTTGCTGTAAACAAAGATCTTGTGTAATGCTGAACTTCAATACTTGCTCTTCGCAATAACGCTTCATCTAAAATCTCCCGATAATACATACTTCCCAGTCTTGGAGTCAGTGATTGTGATATCATTAGTAATTGATGTTTTTTCTCAAAACAAAACTGTTCATCTTTTCCACAATTGGTAAATTTTTTAGGTGCTTTAGTGTCAAAATAAATGACACCATCATAGCGTATCTATAAAGTAAGGAATTTGAAAGCACTAAAGTCTTGTGGTAAAGTGCTTGTTTCCTGATAGGAAGGGTGCTGGTTCAATCCTGGATGAAGTTATGTCAGCAATTGTAACAGTTTGAATCATTCCTTTCTATGATGCACTCAGCAAGACAGTATATTTAAGGTGGTTGCCTAGTTAAGCTGTTCCTCAAATGGGGACTCTAAGACCTCCTTCCTACGGCTTTCACTGATAACAGTACTTTAAGGAACTAAAGAGGTAATCTTGGTTAAATAATTATAAAAATAAAAATGAATAAAAAAATCAATTAAAAACAGTATAATAAATATCCTACAGAACCCATAACCCAAAATATAGAAAGAAAAATACACAATACGGAAACATAAACACTTACATAGACAGTATCCACCATAAATGGATAAATAAACATTTGATTTTTAAGATGAAAAGTTTGATATTCTCCACCAAATCTAAACTGATTCCATGTTACAAATGTTGAATCTCCAAATATTTCACCATATGGATAAAAACCTAAATAGAGCAAGAAGATTTCACTCAACAACTCAATACCAAAATAACATTTCAAAAGATGTTGTATCAGATGAACTCCTTTATTAAGAATGAGAAATAATCATCGCCATATTGTAAGAAACAAAGACTTCTGTTCATCAATATTGAAAAACCATAGAAAACACTTACTTTTTCTCAAGTTCCTGCATTTCTCTGTAGAAAGAAGTACAGCATCCTTCTTAAACATATACTGGTCACTACCTTTCCAAAAACTGTCAGCACGTTTCAGAGCATGTTCGTTATATATGAAGCTATTGCAGTAGTCCTCAGAAAATCCAAACACCTTTGAGGGTGACTTTGAATGTCTTGCTGTGTAAGCAAATAAGGCATAACTACTTTCTCCATCTGAGGCAATGATGATTTGAATGGTTAAATCTTTCAAATGATAATGATCTTGCAGCATCAAATTAACAAACGTTACCACAACAACATGATTTGCTGTGAAATTTGTTGACACAATTTTTTGGATATCTCTGGAGACTTTTTCTGTAATGTTTGTTTGCAGAGTTTCAAAATAAAATATGTCTTGATAACTCACAATGGCAAATGCTGGGGAACAAATTATCGCTTTAAATGCAATTGGAATAGGTGGAACCATCACTTTCCCAGATTTGCTATTCACTTTCAATTCAGATAAAATAATTGATTTGTCAACAGATATGATGCCATCAGCAGAAATCTATGAAGGAAAGATTAATCAGTTATCTAAGAATTGTAACATAAACGTACTACAAAAATGTGACTGAGACAGCAATTATAAAGATAGAAATACTTTTATGCAGATATACTATTACTGAAAAATCATTTATGGAGTATTTGTTTATTCAAAGATCTAAATTTTTTGACAAAATGTTGTGACATGCCAAATTAACACACTCAATGTTTTGAAAATTATATGTAGAGGAAAACAACAAATGATACTGAACACCTATGTCTGGGTTGTTATAGGAAATGTCCAGTTCATGAGTTCAAAAACATGTTTCTTGTTAGAGTCAGTCAGAACATTTCAAATTGGTACTTCAAACCTAATCATTAATCTTGCTTTCCTTGAATTACATTCAATTGTAAAAGAAATTATTTTCAAGGCGACAACTTACAAAAAGTTTATTTGTTGGATTTGATAAAAACATCATTGGTCTTGTAAGAACCAACACTTCTGCATTATTGCCATGTTGAAATTGTCTGTGACCTTCTGAAACACCATATGGATAGAAATCTAGTAAGTGGAAAAGAATATCAATGATATAAAAGCTCTTCGACAAAATCTAAAATAAATTTCTAAAAGGCTGCGGAAGGAAAAATGTCTGTTAAATGATTTCATGATATTTTCACGTGCTGCATGACAATCAGACTCAAATAGCCAGCAATACTTTCATTTGAAGCATCCTTAAGGCGTCATTATCAAATGGGCAAGAATACAGTATGTTTTCATTTAAATCAACACAAGTATTTAACAAAAGAACTGATCACGCTGATGTTTTCAAAATGTTTTAATTTGTCCCTTCCCTCTATCTTCTAAGCATTTACTATTTATCCTAATACTACTATAAGAAAAGAAGTTATAAAAGTCCAATAAAAGTCACTGAAATCATCATTGTCTTTCTTCATTGAAAATAAGATGTAAGAAAAAAATTAATAAAATAAATGTAAACAAAACAACAATTCACAATACAAAAAAACGGAGACCAAATTTAAAAAAAGAAAAAAGTTGTTTAAAGATATCTCTAAGTTTAGTTGTCAAAGATTGATTATTTTACTTTTTACACATTTTTTTTTTCTTATAAAAAAAATGTTTACAAGAAAATGACACGCAAATGGTTAATATCTTAAGAAAATCTTAAGACGATTGTAAGGCTCAAGTTTCAAGGTTCAAATTTCTTATATGCCAAAAAAATACATTACCTCTTTATTTAATATGAAAATTGAAAATGAAATTGCATTCTTTAACTTTAAGAAATTTTCAATTTTTCTCAGTCAGCAATAAAATTTAATATTTCGTCATGACACAGAGCAGTTTAAGTAACAAGTCCTTCTGTTTTTTGAGTGGTTTTGCAGTAAATAATCAGAGTAGTTTTTACATAGTCATTGTTTTGTAGTTATTAAACAACATGCTTTGTTCAGGACTTAGTAAATGTACATGATAAGTCTATGATCAGTTGTCTTTAACATGGTTCTTTGTGTCATGGTTTTATTTGCATGAAACAGATAGCAGAACTCAACTTTGCACATAAAGTTCAAGCATAAACTTTTTACGGTTGAGTTTTTATAAGCATGCAATCATGTCATGGTAAAAGTAGATGTAAAGTCATGATTACATATAATTCATAAATATTTTCAAAAGTCATTCAAAATTCATTTGCTTCATTTTAAACTTGGATAGCATTATGCTACTGTGAATTAGGAATCATGCACAGGTTCAATCATGAAAAGTACAGTCATTGTTGAGTCACAAGAAAATCAGTTTTTTCAAATAGTATTTAGTTTGTTCATTTGTTTTTTCACTTGCATTTCCTCGCGAGTAATTTTCTGAATAGAGCTACAGATAAATATGAGTACAACGGTTATATTTCTGTAATAAATTAATCCAAACACACTCTTAAAAACTATTCTATTACCATGCATTCCATTACCAATTATTTTATTATTACTTTAATTATTTTACTTCTCATATTTTGATAATGTCTGCATAGTATTCAACAACAACAATAACAACAACAACAACAACAACATAAATAAGAAGAGTACATCCAAATTTGAAACTTCTATGTATTCCATTCTATTTCAAAACTATTTTTAAAGATTTTAACATGCTAAACATTTGGAAATTCCCTTTGGAACATTTAATTGTTGAATGATCAGATTGTATTATTGACAAATTTTTTAACGTTTTGAAAGTTCTTTCACTCAATACCACAAAGTCAATCATGTTAAGAAATCAAATTGTATACCTTTTTCTCTTCAGAGCATAATAAAATACAGTAGAAATACCTTTCTTTTTGCACTTATTTGTAAGTAAAAACACATGCCTTCCCATCACACCAATGTTTGAAGTAGATAAAAGTGATCGGCTTCTTTTCATTGAAATGAATGACTGCTCTGCACAAAACTTATCCTCGTAACCTACTTTTGCATTTGGTTCATCTAATCGCTGATAATTCAAAATAACATATGTTGCAGTACCATTAGATACAAGAACAGCCTGATAAGTGAAGAGTGTTTTAAGAAAACCAACATAAATTGGTAATTCTATAAAAGTAGTAATGATAGAGTGATTTGCAACAAAGCTATTGTCATTAGTTAATCTTTGGACATCAGAGGTTGCCAATGTAAGATCTGATTTTGCCACACTTTCACGAAAAAAAACAGTACCACCTTTGTGATTGATATAATAGTTATAGATATGAAGGATTACTCTTCGCTCTGTAATTACATTTACCATCCCAGTTTTAATCTATAGCAAAGTAAGACAATTACAGCATACATTTTTTTGGAACACAGACAAATAGAATCTGACAAAAGGTTCAATACAGAACAATTAAGAAGTTTATTCTTATGTCTGAAAAAGGCGACAATATTCCTAAAACTGCTACAGAAACTTGAAATATGTTTAAGATGTGGCATTTAACTACTACAGTTCTATTCTTATGGTAAGACCTGTACGTGTTCAGGTAGATATCAAACTATGTTGATTCATTTACCTCCACTTGTGTCAAAGGAACAGAAAATAGTAACATCGGCTTCGTAAGGTTTAACAAGGCATAATTTTGGTCTTTATCCATTTCAGAATCACCATAATCTAATCCATATGGATAAAACTCTATAGGAAGAAAAAGAACATTTTAACTTTTATTAACTAATTAACATTCACAGAAGCGAGTTTTAGAAAACATATAGTTGCAATGTCTAGTTAATTTAGTTAGTTTTGGCCATCGAATTAGCTTTTGTAAAGAATGCCCAAAATTTATATTGATAAATACAAGTTCAAATAAATTCTCAATATTTAAATCAAAATTAAAATTGAAGTTGAAAAACACGACACTGCTGAGGTTATAACATGTCTAACAGTGCACTAATAATTTTTGAAGTGTTTTTAATAAGAAATTGAATAGATTGAAGAAGTCAACCACCCACTTGACTAATAAACTCAATTAAAACAATGCACTAAACATTGCTACATAATGAAACCGTTTGACCCATTTCTCTCCTACAATAACAATAACTGATGATCAATATCCAAACATTTTGTAAACATAAGAAATATCATTAGAAACTTACCTACACCCAATGTCACAGCTAATAATGCCATTAAATTAAAGGCAATAATATACATACTTGGTACTACTATTAATTTAAAAATATGCTAAAACATTGTGTCTTAAGAACTCTAACATTTAAATCTGCACCTATAAACACTTATAAAGAAAATAATAATGGAAATTAATATTTATAAAAAAAATAATTATTTCATTTAAATTTCTCTTACACCTGTAACATTACAGAATATGGTAATGGATAAAATTTCAAGTTTTATTCTTCTTATTCATCAAACTTTTAAAACATTCATTTTAACTTTACAAACAATATGTCTATAGGAAGAAATTATGAGATTAAATCAGCATTTTTAAAAAAAAAACAACAGCTTTCATTTCAATATTTATCCAGTAAACCCTCACAACTACTTGTAAAACAAACAAAACAGTCAGTAACTATTATCAATATTGAGAACCTTTTTTTTTTCATTGTCTAAATTATTATTCCTTACAATCATGCTGCATTCAAAACAGTGCTTAAAGGTTGACATTGCCGAAAGTAGAATGCAAAGGGGTGACAGAAAACAGAATATGAAAAATAAAACGAACAATTAAAATGTGCAAAAAAACCCCAAAAGAAATGAGCAATAAGGCTGTTGGAAAATAATAAACAGAACATCGCTAGGGAAGGTATCTAACCTAAATTGAACTTGTAAACATGACAAACATGTTTATTTTGCAATCATTACATTCTTAAGACTAGTATTGTGACTGTTAAAATTCAAAAGAAACAACTAGCAGGGATGTTGGAAAAAACAAACACTATTAAAGATACAGGAGATATTTTTTTTAAAAATTAATTGCTCAATACAAGGTTTAAAACCACTAATGTGTATTGAGGTACAAGGAAGAAAGGCGACGATGAACACCTATGTAGTTAGAAACACAAATCGAACTTGAAAATAAATACAACTAGCAACTTTTATTTACAATTGTAACACTAGTCTCATGATACTGCTAAGAAGATCTATCCTTGGAAAATCTTGCAAGCTGGGCAATCGATTTGATACTACTTATTGACTTGATACTACTGTATTTATTGTGAGAAATTTGTGCAAATTTGAAAATTGAAAAATATTAAAAACAAAAAAACATCCAAATTGTTTTTACCTTGAATATAAATCCCTGGGGATTAGTTTCTTTTACTTAAGATTATTATTACAGTACAAGAGATGTCAATGTTTATAATGGTGACTTTTGACGTAACAGATGATATGTAATAGGTTACTAACTATATTATCCTCTGTTAAATTATTTCGTTTTATTGTGCTACTAGTATCTCGCGTAAAAGTTTTTTACGGCTTTAATTACGAAAAGAATCTGCAGAAATACGACGCGTTCCCGTGTGTGTACCCCGTGACGAAAATTTTAATTACCGAATTGGAAATGGAAAGTGTACCCATGTTGTAGAGCTCGAAAAACTGATCAAAAAAATGTATGGGATCGTTTCGCTACGACCAACCGTTGCAGAGATATCATCAATCAAAGATTTTGATGACGTCATAGCCGCAGTACCAAATAAAATTTAGGCCCAAATGTTGCGTTACCCCATCACCCGTGTTGCCGACCCTACAAAACGTCAGTTATCGCTATTGGTTCTCGACATATTTCCCCAAAAACGTCGCGTTCGATTGGGGATGCAACCCAGTGGGCACAAGGACGTCCAAATGACGTCCAAATGACGTCTTTTTAGGACCTTAGGACGTCCACTTTGGACGACCAGAGGACGTCCAAAACACGTACCAAATGAAACGCTTTTCGTCCACGTCTGCAGAGGACGTCGTATGGACGTCGTTTTTTCCACAAAATTGACCGTCCAGAGGACGCCCATTGGGATAAGAAAAAGCTCTTCACAGGATGGAGATTGAATAGAGAATTGAAAAAAGCATGTCCATTCCATGTTTTTAAATTGTATTTACAGATTATAATCATGAATCGTAAAAATTTACATTATTTTCCGCGTTCGTGTTCATCATCTTCTAGATGTGCCTTTTACTTTTCTCCCTTTTCAAAAGGTCACTAATTAACGTGTCGATTCCGTTCTTGTGATGTCATTCAGTCAATGCGCCTGGAATACAAAAGTATGATTCAGTTATAATACACGCTTATGTCAATCATAAACCCAGTGGGCACAAGGACGTCCAAATGACGTCCAAATGACGTCTTTTTAGGACCTTAGGCCGTTTTTTTTTAAAGAAATTAATGATTTTGGTATCTCATAGATGGTAAAGGTAACAAAGAAACTCAATATATAAATTTAATATACCAGAAAGAGAATTCTGTGAAGAAAATAAACTGTCACTTGTGTCCAAAGTCAGCACAAGCCGGTGTTTCAGAGGCTAGATGAGCCAGTCTTTTTAGTGATGAAATTTGTTCTAAATATATGAAGTGTGATACACAAATAAATAATATAAGGCAAGCAAAATCACTCCTGTTTTAAAGCAGATGTATCATAAATTAGATTCACTGTTCAATATAAACAAAACTTATGCTGGTGCTGCTGGTATAAAGTAATTATGCTTTCTACTCCAGTAAGTAATAGCTAAAGTCTGGGTACAGATTGAAGGTGGTATTCAGTAAAAAAGAATAATTACGTAAGTCATCTTGATGGTTTCTGTCTTCAACCGTCGAATCATCATCTTTTACAGGGCTAAGTCTTTTCAAAGATTTCTGCATGGTCTTCTTCACCTAAATTTTGAAATTTAAACGTAAGCTATGCTCCTTAGAAATTTGCTTTACGTAATTCATCATACACTTATGACAACTTACCGGATTCCTCCTCGTGGTTGAAATATTTATCATCTGTTCAGCTTCGTCTTTTGATCCGATTTCCAGGAGAGTTTCCAACAGCTCATATTTTCGCAAGTCTTCAGATGGAGTTGACCAGTGAGAGAGACAGTAAGCTTCTGGCTTTGGACCTTTAAGAGAGTAGATTTTTGTTACATGTGGTTAATGATTACTTCAATATTAAAGTGTGTGTACAGATGTGTTGCCCAGAATCATATTGGTTATTAATTAAAATATTTATGATATGCTTTTACTGAGGTGTAAAGTTTAAATCTTTTAAAATCTTTTGATGGCACAGTTTGTCATACTCTGTAAACTTTTTGTAGTACAAAAAGAAAGCAACCAAAGAACTTTTGCTTACAGCACAGAATATTGACTTACATTATATGGTGTATGTTGTAATAGTTGTTGGCAGTTCGTCTATCAGTTCGCCTATCCAATGTTTTCTTCTGATGTAACGGTAGAATCTTGATGGTAGAATCTTGATCTTGATGGAATGTTTTATATCGAACGTCAAAACTAGACGGGGGTGTATTTACAAAGCTATTTCACTCATCAGAAAAGTTTTCATTAGATATTGAATTTAATTGAAAAAATTTCAAATAAACAAAATAGGTAAAATTTGTGCACGATAAAACACGATATTTATCACGTTTAAAACCAAGTTATATGACCAGATTTAGTATTCTGACCCCCGTATTTTATTTTAGTTTACGCACAATACGTGGAACGTTCGCACGGACATTCTACATAATCAAACTGAACCAACGAAAACTGAACTCTCTCTATCTCGAACTCGCAAGAGACCAGCAAATTTGTTCGAGTTAGAGAAAGTTAGAGATAAAGAAGTAAAAAATAGATTAGATTGTAGTTTACTAAACTACACTCTATCCCGAAATTCTCCCTACCTCGAACGAAAATTTCGATATTAGAGTCAACTGTACACGATGGATGTTTGTGTAGCAAGTGATTTGAGTACAACTGCCGATCGAGTTTTAAAATTAAATTTTAACTTTTAGATTAAAAATAGAAGACAAACTCAGACGTCGAATGGACGTCTATTGATGACCTTGGACTAAAATAGACGTCCATTGGACGTCTTCAAGCGTACGTGGACGTTAGGACGAAATTAGTACGTCCGCTGGACGTCCGATGGACGACCTGTGCCCACTGGGAATACAATGAATCCCGCGTGATACGACAAAAATAACTGACGTCACGCCGCGCGCTATTATACTAATCGTCAATTATCAATGGTCTAACGAAAAAATGACCACGATTAAGAAGATTTTGACCGTAAATTTAGAAAAAACACAACACTCTCTAAGTTAAATGTGTTGCACACGATTGCGAATTAGTATATATAGATAAGCTTTAAATAGTAAGTGCTTTTGTTATGAGAAAACTATTTTA
Source organism: Turritopsis dohrnii (assembly GCA_027922465.2). Lineage (NCBI taxonomy): Eukaryota > Metazoa > Cnidaria > Hydrozoa > Anthoathecata > Oceaniidae > Turritopsis > Turritopsis dohrnii. The sequence continues at coordinate 202,222 of BQMF02000604.1, read as the reverse complement.
TTCTTTTGATTCAAATGATACTGTATAAGAAAAAATATTAATCATCAGAATATCAGGCTGCAGAATCCTTTTTTTTTTCAATTCAACTGATTTCTTTATAATAGGTTCTTAAGTTTTAAAAGAAGCTTAAAAAATGCCAATTTTATCAAGGACGGAAACTCTATATACAACATAAAGGAAAGCATATATCTGCGAAATATTGAAAATAACTTCAATCCACGAAATTGAGTCCCTTCAAAAATCCATAATAAGCTGCATTTTCAGACTCTCCCCAAAATGTTTTCAACCAAAGTAATGGCAAGTATTGTTAATGCTCATCAATCATATTATTCTTGCATATTCCTTGCTCATTGGAGCATCACCAACGTTGAAAAAAAGATATGAACGATTTAATGATTTTCTTTTCAGTCTGCTTTACAAGACCTTCACCATCTTCTGTGCTTTTCGAAGTAACATAACTGTGACTTGTTTCGTTGCACTCATCAGTGATGGCATAACTGAGATAAAAAATAGAAATAGTTCCAAAGGAAATATTACAAATCAGCTTGTCAGATCAAAAGAGCTTCTCATAAATAACATTAACAAGCCGCATGGCTGCAACAGGTCACGACTTAAAGCTTTACTGTTATTTATTGCCTGAAGAATAGGAGTTTTTTATTTTGCTTTGTTTTTTCATTTTAACTGTATTATATACTTTTACTCTACATTTCTAGAGTTTGTAGACATCTGAGACAGGCCAAGGAGCGTGAAAACTAAGGGTTATTTGTAGATATTTTAATTTGAAATTTTAAAATAAAATGTGATATTATAACAAATTTATGTGTTGGAATTGCGTCGAAAAATACGCTTATGCTTTTTCTTCTCACTCGCAGAAAAGTAGGTTAGGTAAACCTCCCCCAAACCATGCTGGGTCATGCTTTAAAATGTTCAATCTTGAAGGGTGAACGCTTATATAAATTGACAACTCTAAATTCGTTGAACTATGCATTCCCAAAAGGTAAAACCTGCATACCGTATTCTCTCTAACTAGCGCCCCTCTCCAGTAAGCGCCCCTCTCCAATAAGCGTCCCCTTCTAGTCAAAAATATTTTTATAAGCGCCCCTCTCCAATAAGTGCCCGGGCGCTTATAGAGTGACTAGACATTACTCAGAAATTTATAAGCGCCCGGGCGGTAATTAGAACTTTGAACCAAACACGAATATTCTGTAATAGAAACGGAAGGCTATGTTTTTGTGATGTCTAGATTTAAGTTATAAGTACAAAATCTTATTTCGTTGCCATGAAAAATACAGTTGTCTTTACTCTTTAATGATAAAAAGCAATGCCTCGTTCACAGCTAGCATGACCATTTTAAAATGTTTTTATAAGCGCCCCTCTCCAATTAGCGCCCCTCTCTAATAAGCGCCCCCCTAATTTCTAAAAAAATTTTATAAGCGCCCAGGCGCTTATTAGAGAGAATACGGTATTTGAAACTTACAAATGTTTCAGAACTTTAATTTACCTTATCGATCCTTATTACACCGGCCTTAAATGGCGTTATTTTTTGAGTGGCGGTATTAGGGCCGGCGTTAGAGGTCTCTGAAATTATTATGCCGACCTTTCAAAATAAGACCATTAGCATATATTTTGATGGGTTTTTTTATTTTGTCTGTATTGGTATTTTGCTGTTCGAAAATTTTGAATTTGAAAATTTTTTATGCAGGCTTAATATAAAAACTTCAGTCAAAAAAGTTAAGTAGAATGGTAGTTATGATGGTCATTAGTTTCAAAAATTGTACAAAAGATGTCAACACTTGTCAATTTTTATGCAAAAAGTTTGTCAGGGGTATAAGCAGACAAGAGACAACGAAACAAATGAAATGGTTATATAAGTATGATACAATAACTAGCAGCAAATATTTACATCTGAAATTTAGGATTAAATACTAATGAACCGCACATATTATCTAAAATTAGTAGTATTAAAACCTTAAATATGGAGTAAAAATTCCATGCAAAATGCTAAAAGTAAACAACCCTTTCTAAACTTTTCATTCTATGTTTTTAAAGTAAAATTAATTTCAATTTAAGGCTCAAATAGAGAAACTGCCCAAATGAAAATATGAGTTTGGCAAAATACCTAAATGATGAAATTTTGGTGCACAGTCAATTCGATTTATTTGGCGCAGGTTTGATTTTGTGCAGCCAAGATTATTTTAAATTTGGCGCAATTCGGACTTCTTGGTCAAAATTTACACTAATTTTAGACTATTTATATGTTTTTCGAAGAAAAGATTTATATATTTGGTACAGCTCACTGTAAATTTGGTGCAATTTTTTGGGCCAAAACTTCTCCACTTAAGGTAATTACAAAATGATAAAGTTCAGAGTTAATAAACAAAATGTTTAATCAGTAAATTAATCAGTTTTATTTTGGTGCATTTTTTTGCGCCAAAACTATATATGAACTATATATGTCTATATGAAGACAAAGAGAAAAAATTCAGTTTTAAATTTTTATATTCCTTAAATGCTGAACAGAAGATAACTTAACAAAATGATTAGAAAAAAAACTAAGCGAAGCTGCACGGACACAAACCTTTATAAACTTTAAATAAAATAACAACAAAGCAAAACAAAATATGAAGCAAGAATAAACAATGTATACTGGATTAACAGAAAAATAAAAATAACAAAACATACTGTATCTGTCAAAGCTGTAAAATAAACTAGTGATTCAAAGTTTCTTTAAGCATAAAACAACTGTAAAACCTATATAAAAACTCCACAGTAAAGATGAGAAATATTATTTCAATTTCAGATGGAAGGTCTGTAAATACTAAATATTTGTCGATACCATATTCTCTCTAATAAGTGCCCGGGCGCTTATAAAATATTTTTGGAAATTAGAAGGGCGCGTATTAGAGAGGGGCGCTTACAAAAAATTTTGAAATGGTCATGCTAGCTGTGAACGAGGCATTTCTTTTTATCATAAAAGAATACTAACAACTGTATTTTTCATGGCAACGAAATAAGATTTTGTACTTATAACTTACATTTAGGGGCTTATTAGAGAGAGAATACGGTATTTAATTTTTGGTAAATCAGATCCCCATTGTCTACAACAAAATCAACATCTGTAGAATCCCATGTTCCCAAATTTTTGGCTACAGAAAACCCAATGGAAAAAAGTGCACAACAGGTACATTGCTTCCCAGCAGTTGATCCAAAACGTTCAAAATTGCCTTGATGGAATAGACCCTGTGTTACTTTAGAAAACAACATATATATATATATTTGATACTGTGTAAAAACTGTTACAATGTGTAGCGACACGTTTTTTTTTTAAGAAACACGTTTTTCCAGGCAGCCTCAATGTTTCAATGTTTTTAAAAGCGAAATCGTAATCGTAATCACACAAGTTATGGTTTCTTCTCGTAGTTGTTTGTTTTTCTTGTGGTTTTTGGATTTTACTTGTGGTTTTTCGTAGTTTTTTTTCCAAATAAGCAGGGGGGTACTCCGGGGAAAAAATTATAAAATGGGGGGGGGGGGGGGGGGGCATTATAAAATACACCACAGGGAATTTTCCCAAAATTACATAAAATAGGGGGGGGGGGGGGGGGGGGGGGGCGTTGATAATAAAGTGGGGGTGGGGGTGGAAACTGTGGAAGTGAGATAAGGTTTGGCTTTTTCCTGCAAGCACTCTTATTACAAGTGTTGTATAGTTATACTTTATATAGTACAAAACAGTGTTTTGTGAGTTGGGGGGGGGGGGGGGGGGGGGTCATAATAATTTGATTTTGGGGGTGAAAAATTTGAAAAATTGCAATTAATTAAGCACAGTAGAGTACCATAATTACAGTTGTTTCGACTTCACTTTATAACATTCACAATTTGTTCCCCACTTGTTTATACAATCATAAATCTAGCGTTCCTTCAAGGTCTTTCAATGAAAAAGGGATTATTATGAAGGTGATGACTTACAAAAAGTTTACTTGTTGGAGTTGATAAAAACATCATTGGTCTTGTAAGAACCAAGGTTTCTGCATTATTGTCATGTTGAAATTGTCTGTGACCTTCTGAAACACTATACGGACAGAAATCTAGTAAGTAGAAAGAAGAAGCACAGAAAACATTAGTAAAAATAGGTTGGGTATATGTAATTCCTTGCTGGTAAAGTCTAAAATAAATGTGATGCTTCAGAGAATAAAGGATACATATTTTTGAATTTGAATTTTAACTTTCTGATTAGTTGTTAAAAAATAGAAATGAATGTCCAATTAAACAGCAGTGAGCGTTCAACTTTCCAAGTTTTTATAAAAGTGAAAGAGGACATACATGAACAAAATGTTTATAATACTGATGGCATTCAACAATATAAAATGAAAATATATAAAATGAAAATATATAAAATGAAAATGTAACAAGTGCAAATAAATGACCTCCACAATGTCTTTCTGATAGGGAAGTACTAAAAATTGAGACTATTAACAAAATTCCCATCAGATAAAAAACAGCACATTTTGATAAAAAATAATGTTATTGCAGTAGCGGTTTACAAAAGGCTGTTAAAGGAAACTGAAAGCAGTTATTATTATTACATAATTTTTATACATTTCAACAAACCTTATTGCTACTATCAATATGCATCCTGTTGCAGGACTGTTGCAGGACATCCCTTACAATCATCTGTTGTATGATGAGAATCGAATGCAAAGCAATACTTTCATTTGAAGTTGGTTAAAGGGTTCACTAGGACTATTCCTAAGGATACAGTATATGTTTTTATTTAAGTGAGTGTTGTTTCAAAAGAGGACTGTTCACACTGGTGTCAAAATGTTTCATTTGCCTCTCCTTTATCACAAGGGATCACAAAAGAAGAAAAAACAAAGAAGGAAAAACAAAGAAGAAAAAACAGATAGAAGCATTAAGAAGACAAAAGGAAGCGATTGATGCTCTTTTTAAAAGTGAAAAGATCATAAACATCAGGAAAACAAAACAATAGAAGAGCATTCCAAGCAGCCAAGCTAAAACTATCATGATTGAATTTGCAGTTATAAGAACAGTATAAGAATGAGACAACTATTAGTTACTGAAAAAATTAAGTAATTATGTAAGTAAAGATTTATTTCCAGTATATCCAAATAAATATACATGGCTGTTCCATTAGAAATGTGTATGGTATAAAAATATTTGCATAATGTCAACCTAAAAAAAACAGTAGGAATGTGGATGCTATAGTCTCAGACTTTCGAGTTAACTGTTGTATCATTTATCATCAGTAATATGTGAACCAGGCAATCAGTTCCTTTTGATGCGCAAACTTTGTTACCAACAAATGCAAAATTAGAAATAGTAAAAGGGAAAAGGAAATAACAAAGCCTATGAACATTTTTCCCTTCCCTTGTTAACAGTATGATTTATCCCGATATAGTATTGATTATAACAAAAGGAAAACAAAGTATTACGACGTTTCGCTGGCCACAGCCAGCATTTTCAAGTAAATATTTTTATACAATTTCAGTCTATATATACTAAAAAACACGCCTTGATGTGTCAATAATAAATATCAGAAATAACCATATAAGGTGATAAAGCAAATACAGAGTATTCAACTGTAAAGAAATAATGGTATAGAAGTTAAATTACGATTTAAAACAGGACAGTTCCGAGAGATTAAAAGACTCTCCATCAATTCCAAACGAAAATTGTTACTAGAAGAAGCGAGAATACTGAAATAGTCAAAGCAAAGAGAGTGATCACATGACAATAATGGTCCTTAATGGCCGTTCTACAAGAAACTGCATGTTTGCCAGTGAGTGCGGATGTGCCTAAGTGTTCAGAAGCTCTCACCCTGAGATGTTGTTTAGTTTTACCAATATAGGTAGCATTGCAGCCACCACACGTAAATTTATAAACGACTCCGGACAAGAGCTCCTTTTTCACTCTATCCTTGAATTTGAAAAAACTAGATAACCTAACAGAAGTTTTAAAAATAACTTGTAACTTACAGCAAGGTAAACTATCCCTACAAACCTTGGACAACCTGGATCTAGTTTGCAAGGAAAGTTTACCCAGGTAAGGAATAACAACAATAAGATCCTTCTTGGGGACTGTAACAATAGTCTCCCATACAGAAAATAATTTTTCAAAAAATATTCAAATACACTTATCAATCAGAGATAGAGGATAACCATTTTTCTTAAAGATTTCTTTGAGCTTAAGAAGCTCTTCATGAAAGCGTGACATATTGGAACAAATCGAAAAACATCGAAAAATCAAGGTGGAAACCAAACCAATTTTATATGATATGGGAATGAAACTAGTGAAGTTAGTATACAATCCGCTAAAAGTGGGTTTCCGATAAACAGAAGTAGCAAATTGGCTGTTGACTCTTTCAATGCTAACATCTAGAAAAGGCATCTTATTACCACTTTCCTCCTCAGATGAAAAATTGATGTTAGCATGGCGACTAGATAAATAACTTTTGAACAGAGAAACGTGTTCTTGTGAAGAAAAAAGAACAAAAATATCGTCAACATAACGTCTATAATAAATGGCTTAAAGTTAGAAGGACAATTTTCTAACCAGTTTTTCTCATGATAACATAAAAATAAATAGTATTGATTGTCAAATTCAATGTTCATAAGTGAGAATTAGCAATCATTTTCATATCATGCACCAGTTCAATCATGAAAAGTAGATCAGTTTTTCAAACAGTATTTAGTTTGTTTATTTGTGGTTTCACTTGCATTTCTGTAAGAGTAATATTTGCCAGAGAGCTACAGATAAATATGTGATTAGCAGTAATAATTCTGTAACAAATTCTGTACTCTGAGTTCTGTACTGTTTCATTTCATCTTCAACCAAATAAGAACCATGCATTAACTAGGAATTAGAAATGTTTTTCTAATCATGAACGGTGTTTTGTTTTTATCATTATTGTTAGTTTTATATTCCACGTTGACTTGGCTTTGAAAACAGTACATCAACTAAATACAAAGAAACTAACTGATTAAACATTTTGGACAAAAAGCAGCAGTGGCAGAACGTGGCAGCATATGTTCGGTTTGCCACTAACTCTTGCTTGACTTGACTGAGACGGGTGAACTTTTTTTTTGAGCAATCAAAATGTTTAAAAACCGATAGGTAAAAAAAGAGTATCATATCAAAACAAAATGTTTTTTTTTTTTTTTTTGCCTTTCTTTTAATAAATTAATTTCTTCTTTTAATTGTTAAGCGTTCTAATCGAACGTTTTTTTATTCTATTTATTCATTTAGCACGTGCCTTTTTTCTCTCCTCCGTGTGAACTTTTTAAGAAGAGAAACCATTTTCCCCCTGTTTGATAGCACCCATGTTAGAGTACGTAACTTTTTTAAAACAAAAGCTAATAAAAAGTTGAAGTTTTCTCTCTCTACGTTTTGAGTGTATTGTTACACTGATAAAAGATTGGTTTTACCAGAGGTTGTGACTTCGAATCTGCTTCTGGTTGAGCACAAGTTGTACGAGCCATTTATAAGGAAATTTGACGTTTATTGATAGAGTGATACAGAGCAAGTGGATATGGGCGGCGAGCGCCGCCTTGGCGGTTAGTGTATTTTTATTATTAGAGAGTTACAGAATTAATCTTGCTATGCATGTATTTTCTTAAAGAAATACACAATTTAAAAGCACTTATGTACTATCATTGTCATAAATAACAATTTGGAAATGGTAATTGACCCAATTGATTGTTGAATACTGAAGCTATTCAAGCATTATATTCTTGCATACTGTTTCGAACATTTTTAAAGCTCTTCTACACAATACCACACTCACTGACCCATGAACATGCCCTTTGCTACTAGAAGATAACAAATACACTAGAAATACCTTTCTTTATGCACTTATTTGTCAGTGAAAACACATGCCTTCCCATGACACCAATGTTTGAAGTGGATAGCAGTGATCTTCGTTTCTTTGAAATAAATATCTCCTCTGCACAAAATTCATCTTTGTAACCTACGTTTGCATTCGGTTCATCCAATCGCTGATAATTCAAAATGGCATATGTTGCAGTACCATTAGTTGCAAGAATGGCCTGGTAAGTGAAAGAATTTTTCAGAAAACCATCATATCGAGTTGGCAACTCTAGAAAAGTAGTAACAATAGAGTGATTTGCAACAAAGCTCTTATCATTTGACAATAGAATCTGGCAAAAAGTTCATAACAGAAAAATTTGGAAGTTTATATCTGAAAATGGAAAATAGCAGATTTCGATATTTCTAAAACGGCTACTGAAACTCTATTGATGTGACAGAGTTTAGGCTGCAGTTGATTTTGAAATATTTTGATTCGTTTACCTTTACTTGTGACAATGGAACAGAGAACAATAACATTGGCTGAGTAAGATTTAATAAGGCATAGTTGTTTTCAATATCCATTTTAGAATCACCATAACTGAATCCATATGGATAAAACTCTAATGGAAGAAATAGATATCACATGAAATTTTCATCTGAATGATATCTGAATAACTGAAAAAAAACAATAACCATAATGATACTTACCTTTAGTAACTAACTAAAATTCATGTCAAACCAGGGAAGCAGGTTTAAGAAAATACACAGTTGAAATGTCTAGGGAATCATAAAATCTATTCCTTTTTGAAATTTTACATTTAGGACACTGATGGAGAGGAATGAAGTTGGTAAAATTAGGTTTTGAAAAGAATTTCCAAAATTTATTTTGATAAAAACAATCTCTCTGATTTCAATCATCAAATCAAGATTGAAATTGAAGTTGATAAATTATAACATTATAACAAGAAACCAAGAGAACAGTTGAATGATAATCATTTATTCATTCAGGGATATTTCCAAGCACTTTTGAGTACTACTGTTTTTCTTAGAGAAGATTGAGTTATACAGTCCAGGACAGAGCTTGATGGTATCGTAGGTGGGCAAAGCTCCCGGACGCTCTGCAAATTTTGGTGATTTTGATGTCCACATCCAGGCCTTCCATGAGAGGTGTGCAGTCACACGTTCCCACACACATGCAAGACGTCTTAGACGTGTGATCAATCATACACGTGGATTAATATAAGTGTTCCTCATGCTACTATACTAAGATGATTGTTTCGCTCAAAACCTGCAGAAGATGGTGACATGTCTTCCATTGTTGTTTACTCTGTCAAAACATGCTTTAAGTACTACGCATCAAGGTGCTAAAAAATGTTATGACAATGAAGGATTGAGTTTCTAAACTCATTTCAAGGTTGAGTTTCACCTACGGTAAGCGGTAGTTGGAAGATGCATGGAAAAATCCCTGTCATTATAAATAAAAATTAAAAAACTAATTTAAATGGCACAGAATATAACATGGCCTTTAAAAATGTAAATTCATATTGAAATTGGAAAATCTAACCAAAATGTAGATGCAAACAATTACTTGATTCAGATATACTTCCCCTTAAATAGGGTTTTTCAATAAAAACACAGTTTATCAGAAATTATCTTGCCTTCATTTGTTGTGATGAAGATATTACAAATATTTCACACCATATCAACTTCATATATCTCCTTTCATATTGCAATGTCTATTCAAAACATTCTTTTGAAAACATATGAAACATCATTCAACACTTACCTACACCAAATGCTGCAGCAATCACTGCAATTAAATTAATGGCAATAATATACATAATTACTAAATAATTATGATTAAACTCCTATTTTTTGCTCAAATAAATTTATTCCAATTGAATCTCCTGATAAAACATTATGCCTTAAATATTGTAACATTTTAGCTATTACCTCTGCACCTGTCAGCAAAATTAATTGAAAAATTATAAAGAATAACAGGAATTAATAATTTCAAAAATAATTATTTGATTTAAATTTCTGTTGCACCTGCAAGCATCACAGACTATTGTAATGAGTAAAATTTCAAATGTCACTCTCTATGCTATTCATCAAATTCATAAACTGTATTTACAAAACAATATGTCAAATGAGAACAATAAACTTTGAATTTATTATCTATACATTGGTATTTCATTTTAAAAAACAAGAATTTTCTTTTTGATATTTTCCAAGTAAAGATAAAACAAGTGTTATAATAGGAATTTATTGAAAACCTTTCAATTCCCATCATGGTGCATTCAAAAGAGCTGAATAAAAAAGATTCAAAGTGAAAATCCAATCAATTCCGGTAAAAGTCAAACTGAAAAAAGCATTATTTCAGAAAGAACAAGTATGCAGCTACAAATTAAACTCAAAAATAAATACAATGGCACCCTTTATTTACAATTACATGGCTATCACTAGCTTTGTGGTAATGTTATCAAAAAGATGTATCCATAGAAAACCTTGCAAGCTGGGCAATTGATTACGTACTGTTCAAATTAATGAAAGTATTGCTAATGCTCATCAATCATATTATTCTCGCATATTCCTTGCTCATCGGAAATATCATTTTGAGCATCATCAATGTCAAAGAAAAGATATGAATGCTCTTCATTGAATGTAACACTTTTCTTTTTAGTCTGATTTATAAGATCACCACTGTCTTCTGTGCTTTTCAAAGTAACATAACTGTGATCTGATTCGTTGCACTCATCAGTGATGGCATAACTGAAATACAAATTGAAATAATTATAAAGTAAATATTACAAAATCAGCTCTTCACAAATAACAGTATAGATAAAATGGTAAAAGTATGAAGATCAAAAGGAAACCTTAAATTTTTCATAGAGGTGAAAATCGTAGAAAAAGTAGAATTTGGAAAAGACAATTTGAAACAATGCAAATGCAATGGATATGTGATGGTCCAGAGGATTTTGATAAAAACTTGTAAAAAATGTTGAGAAAAAAAAAACATTTAAAAAATGATTTTAACCTTAAAAGATGAGATATCCAGAAAAATAATCATTCTTATCAAAGCCATTGAGCAGTTACTTCAGCAGCTATGAGGTCTGTCTAATTTTCTCTTCTGCAACATTTCATATTTTTTGGAAATTTTCGGGAGAGAGGCAGCCAGGTCATAGTTTCTTCAGGGGTCTTAACCCCCTCCACCCCCCTCCCCCTCTATTTTATGGCCACCCCTATTCAGGGAGACTAATGCTGTGATGAACCTCCGGAATATGTAGCCCCACTCCTTGTAGTGGCTTTGGCCTTGAGTGGGGCGAGTGATTTAAAAAAAACAACAAAAAAAAACATGTATTCAGAAGAATTTCTTATAGTAAACAAGCATAAATCGTTGAAAGGCTATTGGCCAAACCAACTAAGGTCTTTCCTTGGACCAAGGAAGGAAAAGGGTTTTCAGCAGGGCTGAGTTAATAACACATCTTAAAATTGAAACTGCTTTGTGTCAAGAAAAGTAAAATGTTTTGATGTAAAAATGCTAAAACATCTCTTTCTGAAAGCTGAATGTAAATAGATCTTATTGTTTTAACAGTGTCATATCCAGAGATTATTTGGGGACACCTCTTTGCTCATTTCAAAATTTGCTTGTTTCATCATCACCCGAAGGCCCCATGGTGAGGCCTGAGGGGCGGAAAATTTTTTATTTTTATGTGGTTTACACTGGAAAATTCACTTCCATTCAGTATCATAATTATTACAGAAGACAGTAGGTTAACGTGCTCAATTGGCCCGTACATGGCATCCAAGACGTGGAATAATCAATCGTAATGTGAACGTACAAGCTTATGTATACTCTCAGAGGTATTGAAGGAAAGTGAAGTAAGGGGGACGATTTAACCTGTGAACCCCAAACACAGGAGACTGAGTGCCTTTCTCTTTATACTTCATAATTTCACAAATGAATTTCGAATGACCTGTATAAAATCTAATTCGTTCTACTTGTGATTTCAATTATGTAAAAATAGTGTGTAATTTTTCGAATACTAAATGGTGTTGCTGCATCAGCTTTTCCCGAAAAGCTTAATTGCACAGGGTAACAAAAAACTCCGAAAATAAAGACAACTTGCAGTGATAATAGATCAGAGTTCAATGCGCGAATTGGTACTCCCACTATACGCATCGATCAATGACTTGTAATCCTCATCAGTCAATTTTTCAGGGCCAACTAAAATGATTTGCATTTATCGCGTGCACGAAAGATGAGCTGTGTATAAAGAAGCATTGACTTGAAAAACATGTGCAACGAAAAGAAATACACAATGCAAGTTTTGTTTCTTTCAATAAATATATCACAGGCAACAAAAAGCAATGCAATGTTTTCTTTTCTTTTTCGATAATATCACCTGCATGCGTCGTGATGCCATCGCCATAGACGAATGAAAAATTAATTGTCACAGAGTGCACAAAATAGGTTGTAAATAAGCTAATAAAGTTTTATTAGTTTGTTTAATGTTAGAAGGAATCTTTGTGAGTGCAGTTTTTTAAAAAAAAAATTGTTATTTTTTTTTTGAAAAGTCAGAGTTTGGGCGCCTGAGTTTGGGCGCCGATACCGCACTCGCGGTATCAAAATCCCACTGGATACGTCAGTGTTTAATTTTTTTTATACTTGATGTTCATGTGTAACTAAGTTGATAATTTTGTGGAACCATTTCCATATCAATAGCTTGTTTTATACGAAAGTGGTTTCACAAATTTGCTTTATACTGAAGATGGTGTAAGGCCAAAAGCTTTTAATTAATAAAACACTCTCTGCATAAATACTGACATAAAAATGTACTATTCTAGTCAGTAAAAGATTTTCCAATCATATGATAGTATTTATTGAAAGTCGTAAGTAAAAGTCAGTAAAAGGAATGAAAGAATAAAAGGTATGGTGGTGAATGATAATCCTCTATCACAATAGGAGGTAATCCACCACACCTTAAAGCAAACAAAAACATGTAACAAGAAGAGTGATACACTGAGCAGTTTGACATCAAGAGGCTTGTACTTCTCGTAGATCTATCTGGATCTCCTGTATTGGTGGATGTTGAATATTTTTGCTCTACTGGCTGTTTTGTCTCACCAGCAGAATGGACAAATGTTAAAGGTGATCTGTGAAATGATATAAACTGTTTCTGATTGATTATGAAACAAATAACATTTCACAAAACGTACGTGGTGTAAAAAACGAATGCCTGTATAATTGAGTTTTGTCAAGTTATGAAAAGGAGAAATGCGATAGGAGGATGCTTACAAGAGACTTGGTGTTTCAAAAAGAAAAAATATGGCACATGGATGAATCCTCATAGTAAGAATCTCCACCAAATAGTAAGTAAGTAAGTAAGTAACGGGAGTTTTTAGTCCTTGGGCTTCCATCCGTAATGGTTGGTTCTTCCGCCCGCCGACTTGCAACTGTTGGTTGACTTACCGCCAGAGATACGTATAGCATTGCTCTAACTTGCCCGAAGGCCAGTGTGCAGTCAGTCGATGGCTCCTAATGGGCTGACACGCTGCTTTTAAAGCGCATCGGAGTGGTGTATTGAGATACGACATGACTGGACTCGAACACGGGTCGCAGCGGTCGCACTCAAAGGTACCAACCACTACACCATCGCTGCACCATCGCTGCACAAATAGACCTTTTCGGAAATTACGTCATGGCAGATCTTGCCTCGTTCCAAATGTTTTTAATTACTTACGTAATTAAGAATCATAAAAAAAGTTTGTGTAAGGTTTCCTCTCGGGCATCATTTCTTTTCAAAAACAACACAAATACCACTATTATTTGGGTTGAAAGCGAGGTAAGATCTGCTCTGACGTATTTTCCGAAAAGGTCTATTGAACACATATTCCTCAACAGAGAAATGTTTGTCCAGCATATTAATGCTGGAATGGCCACACCTTTGTTAGATAGTGATTACAATGCTACTTTCCTAACCCTCCACTTGATGAAACGTCTTAAAAAGAAAAAGGATTATCGCCATCGACTTCTTGCTTGCTCTTGACCATTCCCAGCTGCTTGACCCAGATGTCAAAAGTTTCTTCAAGAAAATTAAAAACTATTTCGATACAAATACAGATTGCAAATACTCTGAGCTATTGAAATCAATGTCTAAAGCAGCAACCAATGTTCTTCCCAAATGTGCAAAAGCTCAACCAGACTGGTTGAAATCTGATGAAAAAAACTTCAATGCTCTCATAGATGCGCTGTGTACTTCATAAAAGAACTCGTTTTTCAGAAAAGAAATTAAGGTCACTATGAACTAAATTAAAGGTGGCTGTAAGGAATGTAAAAAACAGGTGGCTTAAAGCATATTTCTCACTCAAACAATGTAACAATTGGTACCAAAACTGCCTGGGACAATGTGAAATTACCGTATTTGCCGGTGTATAGGTCGAACAAGTGTATAAGTTGAACAGTGAATATATGAAAGTTTAAATAGATGCTAGATCATTAAGCCGGGTGTATAACTCGAACCTAAACTTGATCATCTTTCATCTGATCAAACGTGGAAAGTGCATAATTTTTTCGCAGCAAAGAAAACTGGTTTTCTAAACTTGTCATGCATACATTTTATCAATAATTTGCAGAAGTAATCTACATGAACTCGCGTGAAAATACAAGAGTGAACATGTGCGTTGAGTTATTTTGTGTGATTTGTTGTGTTCTTTGTATCATTTTGTTTATCAGGTTCACACTTTCTACAACTAAACATATTTCAAGCATAATAATTATATTGACATCGTTATACATAAAACTGCATTAGTTTCCTTGTCTTTTACGAATTAATTAAAATGGATCATATTTGGTCATTTTTTGCTGAGACATTAATTTTTATTTTTATTTTACCTGCGCACCAGAACAGGTGTGCAATAAATCAATCATCGTTGCTTAATTGATTAAGATCAGAGTACAGAAGGTGATTGTAAAACAATTGCAAGAATGATTTTTTTAACAATTTTAAGTTTAGCGATAATGATAAAACGATGATGAAATTGACCAGATGTATAAGTCGACTTTAAGCACTAAATCAACATAGGAAAATATCGACTTATACACCAGCAAATACAGTAAATAAGAAAGGACTGTCAAAAGTGAAACCTGCAACCCAAAAACAATTGAAAAAACCTGACGGTAGTTAATGCAAAACCCCAGAAGAAAATGCTACCATTTTCAATGATTATTTCCAAAAACTCTATGGAAATCATGTAAATTATGATGAAACAGTCTTAGATCTTCTCTCTCAAAGACCAGTTTTTGTAAATTGTGATGGAATTCCCCCAAGATATAAAAACTGCTATCTCAAAATTGAAAAGTAAAGATTCTGAAATCAGTTATAACCAATTTTTGGGAAACAAAAACAGCACCTAAAGAATGGAACATTGGCAGACTGAATGGATTACCGAAAAAGGGAGATCTTTCATCTTCCGAAAAACTATCGAGGAATTATGCTCTTAGCAAATGCTTACGAGGATAATCACCATTATCCTTCACCGTACACTGGTAGGGGCTGTATGGATTCCGTGTTTACTGTTAAAACTGCCATAAAGAAAAGATGAGAGAACGGCCTAGAGACTTGGGTATTATTCCTGGATCTGGTCGAAGCTTTCAATCGCGTACCAAGAAATGCTTTGTGGAAGGTACTTAAGAAATATGGAATACCCATGACATTGATAAATCTTTTGCTTGCTTTACATCCTGACTTTGCAGTGAAATTTGGTAATGTAGCCCGTACTATCAACAGCATCGTTGGTGTGAAATAGGGTGATATCCTGGGCCAATTGCTCTTCACCTTTTATATTACCGCATGATTGAAACCTGAAAGTTATCTTGTGGTATCCCGTTTTGTGTCTTCTGTACCAAGAAAGATTATATAATGACCGGTCGTAGAATAACTACAATAGGAAAAGATTTCGAACGTCCTGACTCTGAATATGCAGATGATACTGCTTTGATATTTGAGAGCCAAGATTATATTCAGCAAGGATCTATTTCGATAATCATTCACTTCGATTGTTTCGGAATGGAAATTCACACCGGTGCTTTAAATCCCAAATCGGTCTTTAAAACGGAGATATTGTTCTGTGCGAAACCAATATTCATGTATGAAACCCTGAAACCCTTGATGATGTTGACCTATCTGATGTGATTATTGATAAAAACCGTTATTTACCCATTTATTGTTACTAATGATTGTGCCGACGAAAAAGATGTGGATACCCGTATTTCAATAGCAAGTGGTGTTTTCGGAATGTTGAGAAAATGTTTATCTTCTGATATTACCAATCATGCCAAAGGTTCGATATTTCGTTTGTTAATTCTACCGATTCTCCTTTACGGTAGTGAATGCTGGTGTATGACCAAAATTATGCTGAGGCAGATTCGTAATTTTTGCCATAATTGTTTCCGCAATATCTGCAAAGTACATTGAAAGCATACATATTTACATCAAATCTCAACCGCTGAACGTCTTGAACGTGTTGGTATCAAATCTATTGAAACTTATATCTAGAGGCAGCAATTGAGATGGTCTGGTCATATAAGTAGAACTAGTATCCCGGGTAAAAACTTTTTACCGAACTGAACTTCGAAAACATTAGGTCAAATCCACCATTCCCGTGTACGTACCCCGTGACGAAAAAATAAATCATAGAATCGCAACTCAAAAGTGTCGTTTCGCTACGACCAACCGTTAGAGAGATATCGCTGATCAAAGATTGCGATGACGTCATATTCGCAGTACCAAATAAATTTTAGGACCAAATGATGCGTCACCCCATCACTCGTATCGCTGACCCTAAAAAACGTCAGTTATCCCTATTGGTTCTTGAGATATTTCCCCAAAAACGTCGCGTTCGATTGGGGATGCAATGCAATGATTCCCCGTGATCATAAAAAACTGACGTCAAATGATGCCACGTGCTTTTGGAATGATAGTGAAAAAAGTGTCTCTCGCATCTACGTGGTTTTACGCGCACATAAGAGGACGATGACCGTAAATTAAAACTAAATATATCACTCTCTAAAATAAAAGTGGTATGCACAATCGCGGATTATTATAATAAGATGAGCTGGGATCGTCTTCACCGAAAGATGCTATCTTCTTGGGTTGCATCCAAACGTCCCAGGGGGTGTCCAAAGATGACGTATGGTTGTTCGATTCGAAAATGTATGTCCAAATGTGGAATAAATGTTGATAATTGGTTTGTTTTGGGTGGAAATGGTTTGGAATGGAATGAAATGATTAGAAATTTGACTTAATACTTTTTTCCAATTAGAATATTTCTTTATTTTTTTAATTTGTTTTATTTTGTTTTCTAGTTTATATGTTTTTATTATTAGTTTTTTCATCTAGTTATAGTTTATATCTTTCGAGGTCCCTTACCCGGTGTTGTGATCCTCATCTATAGGTGAGACCTGTCTCCTTGCATGGGAAGGCATCTGTCTGTCTGTCTCAAAGAATTGTAAAACGTTTGCAACAGTATAAAATGTTTTATTACCAAAATCTCCTGGACTGTCAGCACAGTTTTTCACTAGGCAATGCTATGGTTTCATTTGCATATTTATCTTTATAAAAAAATGGACTTACTGTATAAGTATCATATTTTTCCATGTTAAACAATAAAAACCAATGCAAATTTTTAATGCTAACAATGCATCAATAATATTAACACAATGGATGAATGAATTAGAAAATGTCAAAATCAACTTTAATGGAATGGCACTTATGTATGAGGAAATAAAATAAATATTCATTCCTTAATTATATATTTCCCCGTAGGGCGAAATATATGTTAAAACCGGCATTTCCTTCTCCTCCTTCTCCTCCTTCTTTTCGTTCACTTTTATAGCCGCAGTTCAGTATTGAACTCTGGCCTAGCTAAGGTAGATAAGATTAGAGGCTAGTCTCCAGTAAAGTGGTACGCCATCTTTTCAGTCAGTGTCAGTGCAGATGGGATTTTGAAAACGTTTGAAAATGTTTTCTAGCTTTAATAATTCAATAGATGAAACGTTAAATGATGGAAATAAATCGTTTTATTTCTTAAAAAGTTGTAAAAATTTTTGAATGAACGTGTAAAAAACAAACAAACAAAAAAACCAACATTGGTATGTTTTGTTTTTGTGTTGATAACAATGTGTTATGATGATGATATTGATAATTAAATGCTTGGAACAACAAACCATTGAAGCTTTGATTCCAGTGCAAAGGTGAAAATTCATTCTCAATAACCAAGCTGAAGATTTATTTAGTATGATCCTGACGTATATATAATGTATAGCCCAACTGAACACTGGAAAGCACAATAATGATGTACAGCATGGAATCCCTTTTCACGTGGAGATCAACCACCAGTTCAACCAGTTACGTTAATTCAAAAACAGCAAGTAAATATGTGATGTCGTATATACAATATAAAGTTCAGAAAACCATTTACGTATAATAATTTTAATACACATTTTGGATTGAGACACATAATAACTTGAGAGAATCTGGTGGAGCGTACTTGGATAGTTGTTTAATCCAACAACAGAAACATAGTTTATTATGGATGAATTCTATGGTCATGTATACTGTTTTGATGCTTATCATATTTTATTTTTCAAAATGTATATATATATCAGGCACTTCCGTGAGAAAAAACTCTTCCGTGCAGTACTTCGCATGCGCAAACTTGATTTTACTGATTTGCGCGTGCGATTTTAATTTCCATGAAATAGTATTTTTCTTAACTTTACAGCGCTTAATCAGACGAAGTTCTTAGGGTGCTCAGATTGAATTATACAGTTGAATTTAGCTTACTCAGCAGATTCAATGAGTTTGTTTACAATTAGTGAAGTTGCGGGGATACAATTTAACTAGTGAACCCCAAACACTAGAGACTGACTGCCGTTTATCTTTGCACTTCATAAAATAAATTTAAAGTTAAGTGTTCTGTATAAAAATATGATAACAGATTAGGTCGTCTCTGATTTCGATATAGACTTTGAAGATATTGTTTCGTAAATTCTTCAAGCTGTTATCAAGAATGTGTTTTTCGTTTTTGCTATCTTTTAGCTTTGGTCGACAAAACTCAAAAATGTTGTTTTGTTGACTTTGAGGACAGTACTCCACCGTACAGATTATACAGTTGTTATATTTTGTTAATAATAAAGTTCTTTACAAATGAAAATGTGCCTAAAATAAGTAAGCAAAAATGTAATGTACATTACCCGTTAATCTATTTAAATTCCTTTCAAAAACTTTGACGTCATTGGTAATGACCAGCTGAAATCTCATAATAACAAACGTCTTAGAAGAGTTTCACTGACCAAACATTTTATAAGCCACTTTATTGAAATTACATCACAGAAAGGGTGTCCATTTACTTGTTAAAGGCGGTTTTCTACTAGAAGAAGAATGTCGATGAGGAAAGATTTTCTGCAATTTGATTGGCGCAGTAATATTCTCTCGGTTTGGTGAACCAATGAGATTGCAAAGAAATCTTTCAACGCACATTATTCGCCTAGTGGAAAACCAACTTAATGTTACTTGTGTGCGCGAAGCATGTACTACCTATGCAAGATTAAAAAATTATAAATTCAGATCAGAAGAATTTTTACTTGTCATAAAAATAAGTTAAAGGACAACCACAAGGAATAACATTTCAGCACATGAACCCTAACAAATAATAATGAAAAAATGACAAGTGCTGTATCAAGTTTTGGGCGTGCAACGTATCACACGCGCAAATTTTTTTATCGCTATCGCACGCGTCTCATGGAAGTGCCTGTATATACTGACAATTTTTCTTACGAACAACAAACGTAAATCAAAACACAATCCAACATGATAGACAGTCTGTAAATTAAATCAAGTCAGAATGCAAACTTCTGTTTTCAGCTATGTAGTGGTTTGGTTGTGGATGTGTATTTTCACTATGAAAATCTGTTGTTCGTTTCCATTTTGGATTTATGAAGGTCATTTTTATCACATAATAAACAATGAGTGTGAACACATTTTTTTGAACAGAGATGTTTATTCTGATACTTGAATTTGGTTTTATAAATTTTTATTTTAAGCCCATCTCTATTTTGAAAATAACTCTTCGGTCCTAATTTGAAATGCTACGTATATTTGTGTTAGTAAAACATTTGATTGCTTATGATTATTAGTTATTTGCCTATGATGTTTACCCCAAAGTATCTTATTATAATAATCCGCGTTGTGCATCCCACTTTTATTTTAGAGAGTGATATATTTAGTTTAAATTTACGGTCATCGTCCTCTTATGTGCGCGTAAAACCACGTAGATGCGAGAGACACTTTTTTCACGATCATTCCAAAAGCACGTGGCATCATTTGACGTCAGTTTTTAATGATCACGGGGAATCATTGCATTGCATCCCCAATCGAACGCGACGTTTTTGGGGAAATATCTCAAGAACCAATAGGGAAAACTGACGTTTTTTGGGGTCAGCGATACGGGTGATGGGGTGACGCATCATTTGGGCCTAAATTTTATTTGGTACTGCGGATATGACGTCATCAAAATCTTTGATCAGCGATATCTCTCTAACGGTTGGTCGTAGCGAAACGATCCCATACATTTTTTTGCTCAGTTTTTCGAGCTCTACAACATGGTTACATTTTCCGTTTCCAATTCCTAAATTGAAATTTTCATCACGGGGATCGTTCACGGGACAGGCGATTTTGACCCATCCTTTTCGAAGTTAAGTTCGGTAAAAAGTTTTTACCCGGGATACTAGTCTATATACTAATACGCGCTGTGCATCCGCTTTTTTCACGCTTTCACTTTTTAAAATTTCGGGTCATTTTTGCGGTCACTTATTCATAATGGAGTGTCAGACCACGGCAGTTAATATTTTTCTACGATTAGTATAAGGGGAAAACATTGCATTGCATTTGATCGTTTTTTGATTATTCGCGAGATCAAGAAACAATAGACAACAACGAAAGTTTTGCACGAAGATTTATTAATGTTTTTAGGGTAAGTACGCTTTAGAACTTTTTGTTTTTGTGTTTTGTTTTTCTTATAGTATGAATAGGGTTTCTGCGTCATTACTTTTCCAATAATACGCGATTGAAGAAATGAATATCATGGTGTTTAATCATGACGTTCTGGGTTCGTAAAGAAAATCGCAATTGTTTACAATTCACATTTTGACACTTTTACGACTTTCGCGTTTGGCTTTTATTTAAAGTATGGATTCCATGAACAGTTACAGCGATTTTAATCTTTTTGTTGTTTACCTGTACGCACAATTTATTTTTACTACTGCTATCGTACTATCGTATCGTGAAAGATTTATTATGAATATTTTGATGTGTTTCAGATCTTCTGATTAAAAAGTTTTTCTGTTCATAACTCCAGTGTTGAACTAAAAATGCTTTGGCTGGAATACCTAGAGATTTTTAATTAAAAGAGTGAGAAGTGTTTTTTTCCGTATTATATATTGACGTTAAGTATTTTCATCACGGGAACCATTGCATTGCATCTTCAATAAATTTATTTTACAGAGTGAAAAAAGCGGATGCACAGCGCGTATTTTAATTTTTGATGGGTTTAAGATCTTCCATCCAAGTAAAACGACTGTTCTGCGCTCCTATATTTAAAGTTTAAAGTACTTGCTGTGATTTTATTTTTCGACACCATTTTTGAGATGTCACTTTCAGAAAAACCCGTAAAATGTTTTTACACGGGATACTAGTTTTACTATAATGTTTATACATAATAATAAACAGAATTGCGAGAAGTTTCATTATTGAGAATTTTATTTACATTTTATTTACAATTCCACTGTAGCTATTAAGATTAGGTTTAACAATTTTTTTTTTAATACATTAAACCACCTGTATACAAATATGATAATATAATGTTGTAAGATTTTATCTGAGTTACAAAAAACAAGTGTTATATGTTTTACATTCTTTACGGTATAAAGGATGCAAAGCTTCTGCAACAATAAAGATCATACATTTTGTTATGATGAAATTATTTTATACATTGATGATGTATAATATGCAGTTGTTTAATGGGAAATAGTTGTCACATTTAGGTCATACAACTTTTAGCTAAGTGGCCATGTAGTAACCTCTCACTTTTTAACTCTTTAGCAAAAATTATATAACAAACCTTATCATTTGACCATGAACATCTTCATTTATTAAATTCAATTCCACCCTGATTAGTAAGGACAACATTTTTATCTGTGTATCAGGTGGATGGTAGTTATACTGTAATTGTTTAATCAAATATTTTTTCTTATGGTTATCAATTTACATACAATAATTGGCCAAAATTTCGCAACTTTGGGGAAATATATAGTCGCATTTTTGCGAATCTTGTTTTTAATTAAAGTCATGAGCTACAAACAATTATACTTACCGGTTTTCATTTTGGTCACCATTCAGATGTTTAACTGGATGGATGTCAGTCTGGAAAGCCAATGACTTAATGCCAACATTGTCTTTTCTTCCATCAAAGGCTTCTCTTTTGATTTTGTAAATGCTAGCCATAGACCGACCATTGAAGAGTTTCTCCTACAGAAAATCACAGGCTATGAAAATTCAACAAAAAAAACAACAAAAAACAACAATAATTATCAATTCAAGAACAACAAGAATTATCACAATTCTTGGTCCCAATAAAAATCAAAGATGATTCCATAGATAACTAATGCTTTCTAGTGAGCTAAGAATAGACATTCTATTTGGATAGTTGAACAATATTTTCCTTTAAATTTCAAACATGAAAATATTGCAAGTATTAATATGGTGAACAACAAAATAATTTCTATTGTCATATCAGGATATTTTCTCTCCAACCATTTCTTAAACACTTTCCGGGTGTTAGAACAACGGCATTCTTACATTTGTAACAATGACTCTATCTAAATCATTCCTAAGCTCTGCAAAAGTTGGTCGCATCTCAGGAGGGGCAGACCAACAATGCATCATCAATTGATAAACTTCTCCTGGACATCCCACTGGTTTTTCCATTCTTTTGCCAGACTTCAAATAACTGATTATGCATGAATTCTTTACACCAGGGTATGGAGTGAGTCCCAGGGAATAGACTTCCCATAACATTACACCAAATGACCATCTGAAAAGTAACATACACAAATATTATTGGTACTGCAAATAACTATAGTGATGAAGATGCTAATAAAACATCAGTAAGAACATTAGAAGCTATATGCTGATAACTTACGAATCACTCTTTGATGTATACTTGTGCTCAAGGATAGCTTCAGGAGACATCCATTTTATAGGGAGTAAGCCATCGCCTTCCTTCTTATAGTAATCTTTGCTTTCAGTACCTCGAGCAAGTCCAAAATCAGATATCTTTGCAACCATATCATCAGTCAGAAGGATATTTCGAGCAGCCAAATCACGATGTATGCACTAGAATTTAGTGAAATCGTTATTCATCATCCTGTTTAATTGATTCAGCTCATTATTCAGATATCTTTGAGATGTACATGTGTGCTTTAGACAGTGTGGAACTCAACTTCATAATTTCCAAAAAATATATATTGACTTTGTGTAAAGATTGAGAAATTTACTAATTACTAATTATTACCAGATATAAAGAAAACATTTTGGGTTCGGCTATTGTTGAAGGAGAAGAAACCAAAAGTATGTTGATAAAAATTGAAACATTTCCTAAACCAAAGTAGGTGCCATTGTATTGGCTGTGGAAGATTGCTTGTGATTTCTCGAAAAAGCTTTTTTATCAATTCATACAAAAAATTATTGTCAATGTCAAGCATAGATATTAAAAACTAGTGAAGCAAAAACAACAAGGCCTTTACCTTAGATGTCCAAAATATAAATTCAGTTTTATATTGAAAAGATTGAACTGAATTGTTCAAGAGCATCTTTGAAAAATTAACCAACGATTCCTTTTAATGTTATTCAACTGTTTTTGGAAACTTTCTCTATTTGCTATTTTTACAATATGCATATCGGCATATCGGCCACAATGAATTACAAATCACATAATACCAAGTTTTCATTGGTGCAGAACTAATCCAGTCCAAATTAATTCAAGATAGATCGAGAAAGAATTGAAAAAGTTCAAATGACAATTCTACGTATGAGTAGATAAAAAATCCAATCCAGTCTACAGAAGTGGAAACCCAGATAAATAGACATGTCTACCAGACAATTTTATTATGATGTTATTAGGTACATCAAGCCTGTTGGTGAATGCAAAACATCAAAATAGAAAATGGGAAATATGCTCTTAGAAAATCTGTAATAATTGATTCCAGAATCAAATGGTTTTCATTTAATTGATTTCATTCAGTTTCTTAACTGAGATTTTATGATTTCAATATTTTCTATTGAAATGAAATACAAAATAAAAAGTATCGCTAAACAAAAGTGTTTCTCCTTAAAAATAGAACATTTCTTTTTCTATTACTAATAATTATTTTTTAAGCTGGTAAATCAGTCAAAAACATTCCAGTATTATTTTGAAACTAGTAACCCGGGTAAAAATTTTTATCGAGTTTAACTTCGAAAAAGGATATGTCATATTCGCCTTGCCTGTGTGCGGACCCTGTGACAATAATTTCAATTTGAGAATTGGAAACGGAAAATGTACCCATGCTGTAGAGCTCGAAAAACTGACCAAAAAATGTAATGGTTCCGCCATGACAAAAAAGATTTGACATGACGCTACATGCTATTATACTAATCGTGAATGTGTTTTGCGTGGTCTAACGGACGCTATATGACCACAATCAAGATTTTTACTGTAAACTTAAGGAAAAAACTATCACTGTCTAAAATAAAAATGGGATGCACGTTTGCGGATAATTATAATAAGATGATGGTTAAAGTTTCAATGACAAGATGAATGACCCGTGTATATTTTAATGATTAAATAAATACAACGGTACAGAAGAGATATTCTTATTAAGTTTGGGTTCGTCCCTAGAGATGAGTAGACTTTCTTTAATTTCTAAAAGATAATTATGAACCTATGACTGTAAAGTCCTCGACAGACGGTACGTGATCACACAGTAAAATGTGGTCTGAAATGGCAGTTTGTTGGCGTGATTTGAGATTTTTGCCAGTCAAAGGAGAGATCCCTAAGTGCTCGCAGATTCTAACATGGTAATGCCGTTTGGACTTACCATAATAGGTCGAATTGCATCGACCATATGTAAACCTACAAACAATAAGCGAGCGTAACTCTTTGGGAATTTTGCCCTTAAAACGAAACATGCTACTGAGTCTATTATTCGACTTAAAAATAACTTTAAGTTTGCACATGTGTAAATTGGACTTAACCATACTGACGAACTTACTGCGAAGTTCTAATGACTTGGTCCCACAAAATGGCAGACACAAAAGAAGTTCTTTCTTGGGAACTGTGGTGACACATTCCTTAACAGTAAACAATTTATCGACAAATTTTTTAATGCAATTATCCACAAAACCTCTAGGATAGACATTCTTATACAAGATAGACTTAAGACTGACGACTTCTGTATGGAATTTGCTTAAATCAAAGCAGATAGAAAAACATCTGAACAATAAACCAAATATTAACCCATGCTTAAAGTTTTCAGGAATAAAACTCGCAAAATTGGTGTATAACCGCTAAAAGTGGGTTTTTTATAGACAGATGTAACAAATTTACCTAACTCTCTGGATATTTTAACATCTAGAAAAGACATACTACCTAAATTTTCAATCTCAAAAGTAAGTTTTATACTGCTATGTTTAGTATTCATATAATCAACAAAAGGCTTAACATGATCAGGAGACTAGAAACAAATAAAAAGACTTCATAGTTTAAACCTTTTGTCCTTGTAAGAAATTCATGCCATCTGCCACTTGAACACAAATCCAGGTGATCTCATACAAGTTCTTGCTTTCACCTTGAGTCCAAGACAGTTGAAAGTCATCTCTATTAACCCTTACATAGCTCAGCAGTGAACCCAATGCACAATATTCCAAGATCACCAGTAGACTACTGCTTTTGGTACAAGCACCTAACAGATTTACAACATTTCTATGTTCTCCAACATGAATTAACAATTTCAATTCGTTAGCCAAGTCTCTATACTCGTTTTTACCAGCACTCCCTAAACAGTTAAAAAAATTTATTTCTTTTAACAATGATATCTTGTAGAATGAAATGTTCCAGAACAGAAAAAATATTATTCAAAAAATTTAAGCACATCCCTCATATTAGTATTAAACTTGGCAAAGATAATGTGTTTACGAAAGAGTAAACAGTATGCTAGTATACAAAAAATGCTTAATAGACAGATGAGCTAAAAAACCTTTTAATGTTTTCACAGCTACCACTGTTTTCTTTGAACTACCACCACATAACGAAATGAAAAAGTTGCCAGTATGTTTTTTTCTACGGGGTTGGAATTGATCAATATCAACAGCAGTTGCCATCCACACCTGTCCAAATGCACCTTCTCCCAATATACGAACAAGACTAACATACTCGCGCTTGAACTCAAAGTTGATATCATATGGTAGGTTATTACACTGCTCTAGAATACTTCTATCAGGATCAAGCTGCAAATAATAAATAATAACATGAAGTTATTTTGAATTGGATAGAATGGCTTGGTAGACCAAAGAGTTTTGAATTTTAAAATCAATTATCAAAAAGAGGGGCATTAACAAAAACAATTCTTTGATTGAAAGAAACCCTAGAGAATGAGCCTGATAGTGAGCAGAGGTTTTTGAACTTATAATCAACAAATAAACTCTTACTGTTTCACTGCTTTTTAAGGGCCATGACTGCCAACATTTGCGACATGGAAAGCGAAAAGGGACCATTTGCATATTACGTGTAATTTTATTTTTCTTACGGTAGCCTAAGAATTTTAAGTCCAAAATGTTTTCATAGAAATTTGAAAATATTTTCATGAATACGAAAGAAAAAACGTTTTATTGAAAAAAAACATTCTCTCTTCTGTATAATCCTGTATTCCTTTAAAAATTTATGGAGGGAATAGCCAGGTTCAACCTTGTTGTCACACAAGGTTACCTAGTTCCATAATGACAGGGTATTACACTTAAATGCTACATAACCAGAGTAACCAGCCCACATTAAAATGTTTTCATTTCTCTCTTCCTACATTCATCCTGTGTCCCAATCTTGATCTGAACATATTTTCGAAATAAAGTTACAGAAGTCATACATACATCTTTCAGAGATTTTTCCAAGCACTTTCCAATTACCGTTTACCGGTTGTTGAAACTCAATCATTCATTGTCAGTTATACATTTTTTAGCTCTTCAATGCGTAGTATTTAAAAACATGTTTTGAGTGGGTAATTAGGCCATTATTCAACAAATGTCCGGGTGCTAGGGAAAACAACCACCATTACTAAGGTAATTTTGAAATTCCCTTTGTTATATGCATTCATTTCTTCACCTTACGAAAGTATATGAAAATGAAAGTGGTACCAGTAGGACTGATTTTCGTGTTATTCAATGAAATTAAACATCTTAGTTTCCAACTCCCTCTACGCATGCCTCTCATAACAAGGCCTGTTTGTGGAGATTGAAATCTCTAAAATTGCGGAGCTTCCTGGACTGTAAAACTCGATCTTCTCTACGAAAAATTGTAGTCACCAAAAGTGCTTGGAAAAAACCCTGATCTTTATGAAAACAAAGATAAACATTTTCCGAAAGGGATCATTGAACAAATTAAAATAGAATTATTATGGTTTCTATTCATGGTAATTTTCGAAATAACTGATTGCATGTTTTATGTTTAACTGAACGAGAACCAGGTAAACAGAAAAAGTTTTCAAACATCAGTGAACAATTTTGATGGACAAAAAGACAGTTGACATGTGTGCGCAATAAAAGATTAAATTTCCATTAGATGTATCATTCTTTATTGACTCTTTGACTCAAATAAATATGCAAAATGTAAATGTAGCTACAATAACAATAAAAAGCCTCAGCTGCCAACCATTGAAAAATAATTTGTAAACTGAAATAATAATAGTTTTTTGTATAGGGAATATACTGAATAAAATAAAAACTTTTCACAGGTTCTTAGAAAAATTAAGTTTTATTAATTTCTTATAAGAAATATGTGTAACAGATATTATAAAAAATAATTATGAAATAATTATTTCTTACACTAAACACCTTACGCTTAAGGTCTTATGCCTTAGGGTAACAGAAGTAATAAAGATGAAAGAACAAACAATGTTGGATAACAAGATATTGATTACCTGAGCACGTAAGCCAGTCAACAGAAATGCATTGAATTTTTTGTTTTGATTTCCTTGGTAACATTTAAAACCAATGATCAAAGAGAAAATAGCTGCAAACGCAACAGAAGATATTGATGTGATCAAAATGAGATTGTCATTGCTGCCATCCACTGAATCTAAATGAAATTTTCATGCTTTCTTTGAACTAAAACATAATTGTTATGTGATGGCTTGAGGGAAAATCATAACTTTGGTAATTTTTGATAAATATATCTATAAATAAACACCTTTTAGAAATAATTTAAAGAACAACACTTTTTAGAAATAATTTGTTCAAATTAACAGTATTACTGGCAAATCTATGGAAATATTTATCTATACATTTTCACTAACTCACACATACTTTTTCATTATGAAAGCCAAGCAAATGAGACAAATTTGTGCCAAGCAAATTCCTAGGTTTCGCTTGATTATGTAATAATATTCTGTTCTTTGAATTATACACTGTTTTAGCTTCATGGCATGGAACATAATTATGAGTTAAATGTAAAATATATTCAAATATATAATTTGTATATTATTATACAAATTAATATAAAAAATCAAACAAAATCTCTGATATAAACATTTTTACCAAGTTTAACTTCGAAAAGGATGTGTCAAATTCGCCTTTCCCATGAACGATCCCCGCGACAAAAATTTCAACTTCGAAATTGGAAATAGAAAGTGCACCCATGTTGTAGAACTCAAAAAACTGATCCAAAAAGTGTATGGGATTGTTTCGCTACGATCAACCGTTAGAGAGATATCGCCGATCAAAGAATTTGTAATGTCATAGCCGCACCACCCAAAAGTATTTAGGCCCAAACTTTCGTCACACCATCACCTGCATCACCAACCCCAAAAAACGTCAATCCCTCTGGGTTCTCGAGATATTTCCCGAAAATCGTTGCGTTCCATTGGGGATGCAATGCAATGATTCCCCCATGATCATAAAAAAAACTGACGTCAAATGATGCCACGTGCTTTTGGAATAATCGTCTCTTGCCTCTACGTGGTTTTACGCGCACATAAGAGGACAATGACCATAAAATAAAACTAAATATATCACTCTCTAAAATAAAAGTGTGACACACAAAGCGAATAAGTATGATATTTGTCACTAATTTGTTCAAACTATTGATAAACATGAATAAACTATCGAAAGATATGGCTTTTAGGGTAATTACTCATAATTATTAGGCCAAGATTTTCCCTCAAACCGTCATAATATTACGAATGTTCTTTTAACAGTACTTTAACATAAAACTGACAGCCATTGAATATACAATCTTCCCCAGATGAAATACCAATTTGAAGAACTAACCATCCATGAATGTGTAATTCAAATTGTGTATTGGCCCTTTGGTGTCATCAACAACAGGTGAAATCTTTACACTATGCAAAGAACCAACATCTCCATTGAATGGGAAACGTTTCTCACAAATGGCCATTGTTGTTGTGAAATTAGAAGAATCATCTCCAAGGATTGTTGCATAAGAGATTAGAAGGTTAGATGTCACAGTGTCTTGGATCAGCTGGTCAGGAGTTTTCCATGTGACAAATGCTTTTGAACCAGATTGTAATACTTGAACATCAAATATAGGTTCTAAAAGAGAGCAGTTTCAAGAAGACCGACAATGTAATAGTTTTCCTTAATGAAAATGAAAAATGGAACATCACAATCGATGTTAAGTTAATGCAAATCAATAAAATTATTTCTTGAAATCAACTCTACATCCCTGTTAGTTTCCCACCTAAAATGGTCTTACCATACGGCAAAACCTTGATGTTCTGTAATTCTGCATAATGTCCAGAAAGAAAAAACAATCCACGTCGCTCTGTATACAACACAATCTTATAGGTTTTGTTTTGTTGTAAACCATCAATTCGGGCTAATCTGGAGTTTATTTTATATATTCGAGAATCCCAGTCCTCCTCTGAGGTTATATAAATAACATAATGATGTGGAAAACTGCGAATATGTGAGTTGATGTTGTCTTGCTCATGCTTCCATATTATTTCAACAAAATCGTAACCCAAGCGAGACACTTGGAGGTCTTTAGGTGCATCCTCTTGAAACTGATCTAAATGTAGAAAAAAGAACACATCAATGGAATCTTGAAAGTGCTAACAAAAATCTGAAAACAACATTAGCTCACTGTTAGAGACTTTAAGAGATTAGAAGGAACTACCACCACTGGATTTTCCAGCAGTTCAAACAGAAAACTACTGATGAAAACTATGAAAAACTATGAAATTGACACAAAGCAATTTGGCAAAAACGTTTCTTTTACACACTTAAGTTGTGAAATAATGACACATTGAGGCATATAGAGGTTTTTACGATTTGGACCACAATGCATTGCGATTTTAAAAAATTTTGGAGATCCGCCATGTTGGTAGACCTACCGCTTCGTTGATAAAAACAAACACTGGCGTTTACGCTGCAATTTGTTTTTGTTTTATTATTTCAACGAATTCAATCTTATTGTCATCATGTCATCTTATTTTTCTTCTTTGCCTGTCACCGCTCGTAAAAGATATGAAGAAAAAATTTCTCTTATTGGCAGTCAAGATCCCTACCAAATCCCTGATCGAGAATGGAGTACTGACCCTGATACTTTCCCTCCTATTACATACATCGACATGGTCAACTATTTAGTTCTTGATCAAAGTCCATTCTATAGCATGCAAGATTTCAAAAACTACAAGAGTTTGGAATCTTATGATCGTTTTTTGTCTGGTTGGATACAGAAGATTCAATCATTTAACCATACTGTTGACAACAAAACTTTCATTGTTCTTCGGGCAAGGGTATTGCATAGTCAAAGGTTGAGTGAGAAACCAGTGTCTTGTGGGATCATTTCCAACAATAATGGAGAGATTTCTTCATGCCACTGCACATGTATCATGATTATATATGTTTATCCTTGCTCTATGGAAGAGTGAATATCAAGAAAAACGGCTATTTTTATAGCCACAATTATGAAAAAACATTACTTTTGGCTTATTTTTAGTAAAAAAAACTATTATTATTCAAACTTACTATACTTACGTCCTGGTCGTCTAACTGGTAAGACCCTTGTGTTAACCACAAGTAATCCAGGTTCAATCCCTGGTCAGGGCATACATCAACCAACCTGATTTCTGATAGAATATTGCCACAATAATGTTTTTTTTAAATATGTGGGCTATGAAAATAGCCATTTTTTTCTTTAGACATCTTTGATCCAATTAACCAGCTACTGTATAGCTTATGCCATTAATGTTTTTTGTACATATGTGGCTTTAAAAAAAGCCGTTTGTATAAGTTTCACCAAGGTGATTCATTCATTTCCAACAACTGAGGGGCACAAATTGGTGATAGCACAAACTACACTCTGATAATTTTACAGCTATTTCCATATCCCTTTCAAATACCCTCTTCTTTCTACCAATACACCTTTCATACCTGGCAAGACTACTATGACCAACAACACTACTACCACTACTAACAGCACTACTATACAGCCACTAGCACTACTACTACTACATGCATTATTTTGTGGGTCACTTTTTACATAACCCAGCTTTAGTGACGGGACCCAATCAGGATTGGTTTCGTCCAAAGCATTGGCTGGTGAGCCACCAATAAAATGCACACCACAAACACGCCAACTATCACTTTTCTTGTATGAGATGTCACCACGATTTATAGCTGCCACCCAACAATTTCTTCTTCTTTCGGTGATGGATTTCATCTGCTCTCCTTGGTTCAAAATAACTTTTGGTATGCGGTAAAAACTAAGATCACCTTCTTTACTTTGTTTATTGCTACAGCCAACGATACAGCATAATGTAGGCATATTTATAGGAGTTTTAAAAACTATAATCACGCACAGTACGCAGTTGATAGCTGTTTACTTTACTACCAAGGTCTACCAAGATGGCGGATCGTGATGCATTTCGGGTAAAATCGGAAATCGTAAAAACCTCTATAGATGATAATAGAACAGATGAGCATATTACCTGAATCAGCACAATTTGATTCAGTTAAAATGAACACGAATCTCCCTTCCACAGCTATATTTGATGTCTGAGACAGATAGTAGCTCAATCTTGTCGTATCAAAATACATTGTTTTGAAAGTCATCCAGAAACATAATGGCTCTGAGAAACCTGTCACAGCATTGGTACTGTCAAGGTTTTCATAATTGAAGATGCCATACGTAAAAGTGCTATTTGACACCAAAATCACTTGAAATGTATTCTTTTGTGTGGATTGTTTTTTAAGAGGGACATCAAAGTATGTGATAACCACAGCACGAGATGGTCTAAATCCATTGGAATCATACTTTTCAATGTCAAGTTGTGCCATCTCAAGTACCTCTTGATTGGTAGTTTCACGATAAAATATCTGTCCACCTTCTTGTGTGTCGTAATCCAAGTGATAAGGAGCAACAACAGAACAGAAATACGGTAACTGGATAGATGACAGCACACTGCAGTTGACTGATACTAAACCATTAGTGTTGATCTAATTTGAAATCATTGCATGTGAGATCAACTGATGAACAAAGAAGAAAATGTTTAGTTTCAACTTTTCAGAATATTTTGAAGGCAACAATGAAAATTCTGAACTTTAGTTTGTTACATATTTTGTTTTGACTAATGTGTGCTGGGACAACTTTTTATTTAACAGATTTATTAACATTACATTGATTTATTGTTTGCAAAACTGGAATTTTTGCATGCTGCAGGTATTGCTACTCATCATTTATATGCAGTTTTATCTGTAAGTAAAGTTCTTGCTTCCAGAATAAAAAAGTAAGAATCTCTAAACGTAACAATAGAGTAACAAGTTTATCCAGATGCAATGTACCTGCACTGTAAAGATTAGGAGTTACCATTGTTTATGTAAAACGTCTTTAATAAGTCTTGAATTTGTTTATAACACATGTTTAGAGAAGCTTTTATATCATTAATCTAATGGCTAACAATATAAAGCATAATTGTCTTAATTGAAGTTTTATCAACAAATTTGAAATATCGGGAAAAAAACCCAAAAAACAATTTCATAATATGGATTGCATCATCTGATGCAAGTTTACAGGACATGTAATTATGAGATTTTACCACACAATAACATGAATGGTATTCTTGTAGTTAAACTTTACACACATTTATGCTGCTTTATACTTCCATTAACAAAATGCTATTCTAACAGTTATTGCTATGTTTTGTAATATGCATATACAATGTTTTATCCAAGAATTGGATACAGAACTTGTTATTGAAAACAGGTATCAGATTTTTTCCATGCGCTCTTTTTTCGGTGTCACAACTGCTACTTAGAAACAGTTTGATCCTTCAAAGATTTTCGGTTTAAGTTTTAAAAACTCAAAATCAATATTCATGAAATAAGAACAACATACATAAATGTTAGAAACATTTCTTGAAAACAGTAACATCGGTTGTTGAAGCTCCAATAATGCAGCAGTGTTATCACCAGGTGGCATCAAAGAATCTTCAACATCGACACCAAATGGGTATAATTCTAAGGTGAGATATATGTTTCCAAATACAATAGTTGACAGTAACAAGAATATTGGATAACTAAATTTTCACTAAGTGAGTACTTTGAAGAACCTGTAGAAATTCACATATTGAGCAGGTAGTAATTATTATACTGGAATTTTATCTCTAAATAGAGACATAGTATTAGCTCTAGGATATAGCTCAACAAAATACGTACCACTTCGAGAACACCTGTCTGCAGTTAGTAAATATACATGCCTTCCTGGAACACCAATATTGGAGCTGGATAACATTAAAGAACTGTTTTCAGATGCAATAAATAAATTCCAACCACAAAACGGCTCTGAATATCCTACAGTGGCTTCAGATGTATCTAGCCGTTTGTAATTCAGAATGACATATGTTTTGTTGTTGTCACTGGCAATAACTGCTTGGAATGTGTATCGTTTCAATGAGTCTTTGTAACGTGGCACATTCACGTAACTGATGGTTATTGCATAATTAGCATTATAACTCTCATTTGAAAACAGCTGCACATCCTTATTCACCCTTTCAAGAATGTTCTTATTTTCTGTTTCTCCAAAGTATATGGCTCCACCCTGTCTGGTGTCAAAGTCTAATCCATAGGGAGCCAAAATAGTACCCGGATATGGCAGAGAAATCTTTCTGGAACTGTAGACAGTATTGATAGCAATGACACCATTGGTGTTAACCTGAAAAATGGGATAAAGCAATGAAACATTTATAACTTTGACTGGAGTTATGTCAATAGATGATTTTAAAAGACGGTATTATGGATAATCAATGGCTAAAATGGAAATAAAACTAAACTACCACTACATATTTTGTTTGTTCTGAAAACAGCAACATGTTCCTTTTCAATTTAAACTGAAATGCTTTATTATCATAACCAGCAAGCTCTGTATGGCCATGAGCAACACCAAAGGGATACAAGTCTAAATTAAAAATACTTTTTAATTGGCAACAAATTTGCATCACCCATAGGGATCTTAAGAAAAAAATTGCAATAAATTGAATTATCACTAATGTTTCATCTGTGGAATTGGCATAGACTGATTGAAAAGATACCTGATTCAACACCATTACAATTATCCTTAGTTAACTGAAAAATATATTGACTCTTGTAATTAACATTAGAATTTCTGGTCAAGCGATCATTCCCAACATCGGACAACGGAAAGATATCACAGTACTTTTCAGAAAAACCAGTAACACCTGACAGCGTATTCAGATCAATGTAGTTAATAATGGCAAATGTTAGTGTTCCATTTGTAACCAAAACAATTTGGAAAGACTGTGTAAACGAATAAACTCCTTTGGCAGGGACGTTCTCAAACGTTACAATAACTACTTGTTTGGCAGAAAATAATCCTTCCTGAAACTTCTTCTTTACGTCCTTTGAAGCTTTTATAAGCGTTTGGGGATCAAAACTCTCTCGATAGTAAATTTTTCCACTTTTAGTAGTGTCCATGTCCAGTAGGTAAGGGGCAATGATGGTATACTCTGCTGTGATTGCATTATCACCAGTCAATAAAACTGGCTCATTGATGGATATATAACCATTGACATATATCTATATAGAAATAAATCACCATTAACAGCAGGATCATTTATTTATTTTCTTTGAGGTTGCAGTGGTGTAGTGGGAACTGATTAGCATTTGTGAATGTTGAACAGAAGATTTACAATATTACTTTAGTCATGCAATAGTTTTCGCTTTATTTTGAAAATAGACCTCAGACATGTCTTTAATAAAGGTACCTAGCTATAGATCCAATATCATCAATTATCATAGGCATTAATAATAAAGTAAAAAGTGAATGCCAAGACTCGGTAACTGGTAGAAAGTTCAATCAGTTGTTATGAGATATCTTCATATAAGTGTTGTGCTCTTTTACATTGAAGTAAATGATAAGTCAAGTAGAGTATATTGTGTTTAGTTTCATGCTCACACAATCATCAGTAGTAAATAAATAATAATAATAGCGGTGGTTCGACCACGCAAGACACATTCACGATTAGTATAATAGCATCTTGCATTTGACGTCAGATGTTTTTATGATCACGGGGAACCATTGCATTGCATCCCCCCCAATCGAACACGACGTTTTTGGGGAAATATCTCGAGAACCAATGGGGATAACTGACGTTTTTTAGGGCTTGCGATACCGGTGACCGGGTGACGCAACATTTGGGCTCAAATTTTATTTGGTACTGCGACTATGACGTCATCAAAATCTTTGATCAACGATATCTCTGCAATGGTTGGTCGTAGCGAAACGATCCCATACACTTTTTTGATCAGTTTTTTAAGCTCTACAACATGGGTACGCTTTCCAGTCCCGATTCCGTAGTTGAAATTTTCGTCACGGGGTTCTCACACGGTAACGCAGGATTCTTGCACATCCGTTTCGAAATTAAAGTCGTAAAAAACTTTTACGCGAGATACTAGTCTATATATACTAATTCGCAATGTGTGTAACACATTTAACTTAGAGAGTGTTGTGTTTTTGTTTTTTTAATGGTCAAAATCTTCTTAATCGTGGTCATTTTTTCGTTAGACCATTGATAATTGACGATTAATATAATAGCACGCGGCGTGACGTCAGTTTTTTTTTATCGCATCACGGGGGGATTCATTGCATTGCATCCCCAATCGAACGCGACGTTTTTGGGGAAATATCTCGAGAACCAATAGGAATAACTGACGTTTTTGAGGGTCGGCGATACGGGTGACGGGGTGACGCAACACTTGGGCCTAAATTTTATTTGGTACTGCGGATATGACGTCATTAAAATCTTTGATCGACGATATCTCTGCAACGGTTGATCGTAGCGAAACGATCCCATACACTTTTTTGATCAGCTTTTCAAGCTCTACAACATGGGCACATTTTCCAGTCCCAATTCCGTAATTGAAATTTTCGTCATGCGGTACACACACGGGAACGGGAAATTAAAGTCGTAAAAAACTTTTACGCGAGATACTAGTATTTATATATGTTTTGCAAATAACTTTATAACATCAATGCCATTCACAGATAAACCATAATTAATGTTTAACCCCTAAATGTTTTTCAGTTATTCAAACAAGGTGTCATTCTTCATGTAAAAATCCCCTGGAACATTATTTTATAAATAAAAAGAATTCTTACATATATATCTTTTGCAAGTGATGAAAATAACGGAAAAGATTGATTTAGAATTAAATGTTCATAGTATTCATCACCAGGAAGCATGACTTTATCATCTGCATCTTCACCATATAGGTAGAGCTCTGTTAGTGCAAACAAAAGATTGAATAGAAAGACAAATCCAAAAAAACATGTGACAGAAATTGAGGCTGAAATAAAATTAATAGAAGTGTACCCAGTAAAAAAACAAAAATATAAAAGAATAGGAATTCTAGAGAGCGAACTGGTATTAAAGGAAACAAAGGAAAACTTAAATACCTCCTTCTTTGCAAGGTGATGTCACTTTAAATACGTGTTGGCCTGGGGTACCAGTGTTGGATGTATCTTCTAAATCCCAGCTATCTCTTGGTTCAATTATAGTATGTTCACTACAAAAACGCTCAGAAAAGCCAACCAAAGCATTATTGGTATCAAGTCGAAAATATTTCATAATAGCATATGTATCATATCCATTACTCACAAATGCAGCCTGGAAGCTGTGCTTGTATTTTGTTGTATCAAACAATCTTACATCATAATATGTAACAAGAATTGCATACGAGACGTTGAAGGAAATATTGTAGTGCAACTTCATATCCTGAGAGAACGTGGTCAATTGAGATAGATCATATATATCTCTATAATAAACTGAACCATATTTGCGTGTGGATAAGTCTTTACCATAAACAGCAAAAAATGCAGAAGTATGTTGCAAGGTCATTGTTTGTTGAAAGTAAGAATCAACAGTCACAAATCCCCTTTCACCAATCTAGAAGTAAATAAAGCTTTTAGATTCTATAAACTATTCCCTTAAAATTGTATAGGGTTTCGATTTCACTCAAAAAACTACACCTACTGCTATTCCTTACCTGTACTTCCCATGTTGGAGTGGAGAAGAACATGAATGGGTTGACTAAGTATAATGTGTTAAGACCATATGATGCAACATTGTCACCGTTTTTTTCACCAAAAGGATATGGCACTAAAAAGGTTGACATAGTTGTGTGACCTAAAACGTTCTGCGGCAGAGATTAATTGAAGTAATTAATTAGTCTAAAGCCTTAAAGCATTAAAGGTGAAATTCCTGACAAAAGTTTCAATCACTTTTTTCTACTCCATTTCTACACCATATTCTTGATTATACTCCATACCTAACTTTGTAATCTAGACTACAGATTTTTTAAAAAAAAATTGCTACTGTGTTTGGTTTTAAAAATATACCATACATGGAATAAGAACTTGTCTAATCCATGTAGTTTTTTGTCATTTGACATTGACACAATTCTACAGTAATGTAAGAAAGTTTCATAGGACTCATCTTACACCCAAGATTTTAAAATTCCTAACTAAAGTCTTTAAAGCTTCCCTCCAGCCAATTAACAACTTATCAAAATAAATAAATTATTTTGAACACGAAAATATAATTTTCTTTTTCTAATTCAATGTAAAACAGTTGAAAAACACAAAATAACTGCATACGTTTTACTAACACATGCCACTATTTGAACGAACTCATCTCATAATTGCTGCATATGACATCAGAGAGTATATTGTTGTTTCACAAATCAGGCTATTTACTGTGAATTTTAGTAAAACAGTAATAATTTTACATCTTTGTTACTCTCTGATCGTAATGTAGATTATAAAACAATATTGATTATAATAGTAAAAAGTAGCCATCATAATCAATATTGAAATAAAAAGACATGTTTATTTTTATAAAATGCATATCTAAAATCAACAAATGCTTTTCAAACTCCTCGTCAGGGCTGAAATTGAAATTGCTATTGATGTTTTTCTATTTGTTTTTGTATACAAAATTATGATCTAAATCATACTTTAACAGCTGTTTTTCCCATTTTGATAACATGTGTTTTGATAGATTACTTACTGGTACACTGTAATTCAAAGGAAAAGATGGTTTTGAATTTATTAGATGGTAAAATACCTTAATTTTTCTTTTAAACAAGTCTAGTCTATTAATTAAAAAATGATGATTTGTATTTTATGTAGGATAAACAAGTAAATATTCATATTTCTCTCTAAAGTTGGTGGTCAATTTTATCAAGTGAAACGATAAGTTCTGCCATGGTAATGATGTGTCTTTGCTATCTTAAAACTATCTTTCATAATTATGCAATCTACAGATATGTGTGGTGGAACTCCAGTACTTTTTTTGACTCACCCGGGTAAATGTTTGTGTGGTGAAGCTTATGTTGGTGAAATGTGAAGAGTAGGTTAAATAAACAAAACAAATCAAAATGGAAATTCAGAACCTTCAAAACAGATAAAGTTAATGTCTCCATCATAAATTTAATTGGTCCATTTTATCAGCCACTCCGAATTGTACAAGAACACAAAAGAACTTAGAAGCTTTCTTTGTATCCCTATTGAGAACTCCTTTAAATTAACATGTAACTTTCAACATACTTAATCTTTTTAGAAATGATTTTTAATTGCATCTCAATCGCTTTTGTTGCCTTTTATTCAACTTGTAAATATATGTATATGTAACCATAGTAACTAAATGAACGCGTTTTTGTAACTTCGCATAATAGACTTCATCTTACTTTAGTACTGACGATGAACAGTAATTTGAAAAGTCTTTTTATTTCAAATACTGATTCTGATCAAAATATGATGTTTATGGAAATTCTGCTCTAATGTGATGAATAATGAAGAATGTGTTTGATGTCATCAACTAAGAATAACCAGAATGCAGGGAATAACAGGTAAGAGTGATTGCCCTTTTTTGTCTTTTAAATTCAAATGAATGATTCATAAATCTATTTCAATAATTTTGAATGAGTCAAAAAAAAAATGCATCACTAACTATGAAAATTTATACAGCACTGTTTAACTTATAGAAAATCTATGGACTGCTTTAGCTGTTTTTTGCCTAAATAGGAATGTTTTTATTGGTCTTTTTGTTGATCTGTTTTAGTATAGCCTAGTTACTATATTTACACATATCTCCAGGACTTATAGTTTTGTAGCCTCCCAACAATCTACCTTGTGGGCACATGACTGTATATTTTGTACTCATGGAGAACAAGAAGAAAAAAAGAAAAAAAGAAAAAAAATTAAAAAAATAAAAGTCGTTGTAAATAATCATGTGAGCCAGGAAACTTATTTGAAACTAGCAGAATCTTCAACGATTTCATTTCTTCTAAGTCTCCTTTGTTCAGTTTTCTTTTTCTTTTTAGTTTTTCTTTATCAATGCACAAAACTAAATGTTTGTCATTTTCTAAAGGATACCTTTTAAGGTTTTATACTTTGGTTGTGATAAATTCTATTCAATGAAAAGGCCATTGCTTAGTTTTAAATACTCATTCTGGTTTTTTGATCTACTTTGTGACATTACAAACTTCTCTTAGCATTTAGAAATTTAAAAAAGATGGCGATTTTCAGAGCTGCTATTGCATCTGTTTTCCAGGTGATGCCATGGATTAGGTTGGAGGTTCTGAAGTATTTGAGTGAGTGGCATGGGCCAAATCAAGGGTCTGTGCTCTCCTGGTTGACCAATATATCATCTACCCAGTTTCCCTCACACGGCATGGGTCGACCTGGGTGCTGTGACATATTCACTCACGAATGGTGAATTGTCACAAAGAGGAATTGACCCCCAACCTCTCGCAGGAATTTCGAGAGTGATAACAACTACACTACGGTGCCACAAACTTGAACAATTGATACCACTATTACCTTTACTTGAACAATTTGTGCAACATTTACACAAACTTTCCAACAAATTGGGACAAAATATTGAAGAAAAAATATTCAAATAGCAATTGGAAGGTACTGATCTTGATTTTGGCAGCTAATTTTCAGCTTGGTGTTGTGGGAGAGATTTTTATTGTGTTCCATAATACAAACATATCTTTAATACGAACATATCTTTAATGAATTTTAGTTATTGCATTGACAAAAATGCAATAAAAACTGAGTTTTCACAAAATATAAGAAAAAAATGTTATCATAAAACTATTTTACCTCAGCTCTCAATTCACCAAAGTAACATTCAGAAATGATATGGTAAAATTAC
This sequence comes from Turritopsis dohrnii, assembly GCA_027922465.2. Lineage (NCBI taxonomy): Eukaryota > Metazoa > Cnidaria > Hydrozoa > Anthoathecata > Oceaniidae > Turritopsis > Turritopsis dohrnii. The sequence continues at coordinate 161,334 of BQMF02000604.1, read as the reverse complement.
CTGGACGTTGTCCTTCACAATAATATGAGGATATTCTTTTTATGAACCGTCCAATAATATTCACATTAGTAACTGATGTCATTTGATCACTAGTTCCAGAGGATTTAAATCTTGAATGGTAACACAACCCATCTGAAAACCCAACTACTGCTCCTGAACTATCAAGTCGAATGTAATTAAATATGGCAATGGTGTATGTCTCATCAGAGACAATCACCACTTGGAAAGTATGCTTAAAAGTTGGAGATTCTTTTAACGGGACATCAAGATAAGTAACTATAACAGCATTGGTAAGATTTAAGCTAAACCCAAGGTATCTTTCAACATCTTGACTTGCTTTATACAATATTTCTCCAGTAGAGTCTTCACGATAATAAATGCTTCCAGCAGCTGTTGTATCCAAATCAATACCATAAGGAACCAAAACAATTTCTTCATAAGGTAGTGCAATGTTGATGTCATCAATTGGTTTATTAATGGATATAAGGCCATTTACACTAATCTAAGAAGTAAATACGTCTTAGATTGAATGAGAATCAGTACAAAATCAAGTTAAATTTATATTACTTTTGTCAATATGGGTCATGTCCGGCTTCAAATTTGAGTTCAGCGTTCCTTATTGTATTGAGATTATATAAAGATAATACCTGGCTAAACAAAAAAATCATCAAAACACTAGTGTTAAATAATTAATCACATTGTACTTACAAAAACATCCGTTGCTGGATTAGCAAACAACTTCATGGGCTTTTGAAGAACTAAATGCTCCACAATATCATTCCCAGATTTCATCATGGTATCGCCTGAATTTTTACCAAATGGATATAATTCTAAGAAAATAGAAACAAAATTAACATTATAACCTTGTAATTAGATAAAATACTACATTTCAAGTGAAAAGCAAAATTTCGACTTAGTTAAGAGCAATCTTCAATTTTAGACAATACTGGAACTCTGCAGTAGTAGTTTCATAAAGTGAGAGAATGTACCCATTTCAATGTCTTTTTGATGACATGACAAAACACAACCAAAGGGAAGGGATGGTTTAAAAAACATGCACTGTTTATTTCATTGAAAATAAGAAAAAATTGGGATTTACTTTGAAGTGCTTAGTTGTGAATACAGTAATAAGTCTAAATTGCCATAATGGGAACAATGGGAATGTATTGTTACAAAAATTATAATCTGACCTGCTTGATCGCAATCTCCTGTCAGCATAAATACATGTCTTCCTTCCACACCAATATTGGATGTGTATTCTAATTCATAACTGTATTCCCGTTCTATAAATACTTTTGCAGAGGCTGGACAACCTTTATCTGATGAAGCTGCATCAGCATAACTTTCCTGCAGTACAGCATATGTCAACACTGCATATGTTTTGCTATCATCTGTGATGATGACAGCTTGAAATATGTTGTGTTTAACACCAATATTTAGCCATGTTGCTATGAACGCATGTGTTCCAGTAAAGGTAGAATTTGAATAGGAACGCACAGAAAGACTGATATTCGACAAAACTTTTGTATCAAAAACCTCCCTGTAGTAGACAATTGCAGTATTTAAACATTTTATACAAAACCTTTTTGTGTAAGCTGACAGAACTGTGTATGGATGTGGGACTGCAACACTTTTTAGATCATAACGCTTGTTCACAAGAATGCTACCGTATGGAGAAACCTAAAAAATAAAACAAAGTGAAGTGTATTTGAAAACAGCTATCATCAATTTGATTTCTTGTAACTGTTACCAGATATTATATTGCTAATTATAAAATGGGACTGTTCATGGGGAAAAAAGTATATTTGATCTACCAATATGCGCAACTTAAGATTTTTTTTAGCAATTACCGGTAATTATAGTAATATATCAGTAAATTCCCAGCTTTCCGGTAATTACTGGTAATGTAATGTAACATAAAAAATACATATAATGTGATTTACCGGTAGCATCTGAGACGCATGGTAAAGTAGCTAATCAACAGCGATGCATGTTTTCAAAAATATTAATGTTTGTTTATACTATGTTTGTTTATTCCGCCATTTTTAAGGCCCAGTCAAGTCTTAAATTAGCTAATTGCTGGTTGATCAAATGTGTTTCTTTCTGAATTTTTGTTTTTATTCTTCATGATGAAGTAATTGACGTCATTAAACTCTGAAACAAAACAAATCACCTGCTCATGAATTAGACGGTTGAAAGATTAGCATCTTTTAAAAGAAAGGATGTGTCGAAAATTTATTAATGGTTTTTTTTTCTTCATAGGTTTAAATCTTCCATTTGAAAAGACTGTGTTATTCAATTTATAATAGACAGGGAACTTTTACTAACAGCCCTTTGGTAACATATATTCTTTTTATGTATACATTACAAATAACAGACATTTGTGTATCAAAATCAACTTGTTACCCAGTTCTCATTCAGCTGAAAATAAAACATACAACAGTTAGTTCGAAATTTAACAATAATAAAACTAAACTGTCCACTCTAATTCTATTTTAGTTATTTTGGTAAATCCCTTGGCAAAAACTTTTATTGTTATTTTCCTCAGGGAAAGTCAGTTGAAAATGTCAGTTGAGAATTATTTTTATTCAACAGATATTTCACCTTCAACAAGTGGAAATGTGCCCTTAACTGAATAGGTCATATCGCAACGTTTTCAGTGATCTTTATTGACTTATGTAACTTCATTCAGATAATATTCTGATAAAGAGTGAATTTGGGAAAAGACAAATGAAATCATTATAACATTGGCTTGATGAGTTGTAAAAGTTCTCCTTTGAAATATTCACCTTCATTCAAATAAAAATAATACTTGGTTTCATTTAGTTTTTCATCATAAGGTTTACGTGGAAGGTTGTCTGAAAGCTGTGTTAAGTTAAAGATAAAAAACACAATCAGTTATTTCGAAAGTTACTATGAATAGAAACCGTCCCTTATAATTCTATTTTAAGTTGTTCAACATGATCCCTTGTCGGAAACGTGTATCTTTGTTTTCATAATAAAGAGGTGTTACTCATCCTTTCTGCAACATTTACACTCGTAAATCATCATTTCTTTGAATATGTCTTGCATGAGCACAAATGCAAGTTTTCCAATCCACCCGATTTTAATTCTTAATCTTTATTACGATCACTTAAGTCAGTTTCAAAACTAGAATTCAGAATTTCCAAAGACACTAAACTTTCATGAATGTCAGACATCTAGTAAAAGAAATTGGCTCTGTGACATCATGAATTTGAAAACAGAAAGCTGTAATGGTAATTTAACTCAGTTGTTTTTTGCAATTTTTTTCATTTGGGATACTTTTTATACATAAAAAGGTGTTCATCTAGGATATATATGAAGTCTTTCATCCTCAAAATTAAAAAAGAAAATCGAAAGCTTAATTTTCCTTTAAATTTGGCTTCATGCTGCTAGAAAAAGGAAGATCGTTTATTTGCTTTGCATTGCATATTAATCTAAAAACATTTGATTACTGAACATTCGATGTGAATTCTTTGATGACTTTTAAGTACTACAGAGGTGAAATGATTTTCAAACAAGATTCGCAAAAATGCGACTTTATATTTCCCCAAAGTTGCAAAATTTTTGCCAGTTATTGCGTGTACATTGAAAACAATGAGAAAAATGTATGATGAAACAATAACAGTATAACTACCATCCACCTGATGCACAGATAAAAATGTTGTCCTTACTAATCAGGGTGGAATTGAATTTAATACCACAAAAAAACTTATTTTGGACTTATAATGAAATGAAGATGTTCATGGTCGAATGATAAGGTTTGTTATATAATTTTTGCTGAGGAGTTAAAAAGTGAGAGGTTATTATATGGGTACTTAGCTAAAAGTTATATGACCTAACTGCGACTAATATTTCCCCTTAAACAACTGAATATATATATCATCAATGTGTCAAAGAATTCATCATAACAAATGTATAATCTTTATTGTTGCAGAAGGTTGACATCCTTTGTACCGTAAACAATGTAAAACAGAACACTTGTTTTTTGTAAATCAGATAAAACTATCTTACAACATTATATTATCAAATTTGTATACAGGTGGTTTTACTGTACAAAAGAAAAGAAAATTGTTAAACCTAGTTTTAATAGCTACAGTGGAATTGTAAATAAAATGTAAATAAAATTCTCAATAATAAAACTTCTCGTAATTCTGTTTATTATCAAATTATACGCCCGCATAAACATTTTCAATAGCTATATATAGTATAATACTTTGGGGTAAACATCATAAGCAAATAACTAATAATCATAAGAAATCAAAATTTTTACTAATACAAATAGTACGTAGCATTTCAAATTATGGCCGAAGAGTTTTTTTCAAAAAATACAAAAAAATGCGTTCACACTCATTGTTTATTATATGATAAAAATGACTTTCGTAAATCCAAAATGGAAAAGAACAACAGATTTTCGTAGTGAAAATACACGTCCATAACCAAACCACTACATAGCTGAAAACACATGTTTGTGTTCTGACTTGATTTAATTTACAGACTGTCTGTCATGTTGGATTGCGTTCTGATTTACGTTCGTTGTTTGTAAAAAAAATTGTCAAGTATTATATTACATATTGAAAAATAAAATATGATATGCAGCATCAAAACAGTATACATGACCATAGACTTCATTCATAGTAAACTATTTTTCTGTTGTTGGATTAAACAACTATCCAAGTACACTCGACCAGATTCTTTCAAGTTATTATTATGTGTCTCCAATCCTCTGTGTATTAAAATATTATACGTAAATGGTTTTCTAAACTTTAAATTGCATAGACAACATCACATATTTATATACTTGCTGTTTTTGAATTAACATAACTGGTTGAACTGGTGGTTGTTCTCCACGCCAAAAGGGTTTCCTTCTTTATATGCTGTACATCATCATCGTGCTTGCTTTCTCCTCAGTTCAGTTGGGGTACATTACATCATGATCATACTAAATAAATCTTCAGCCTGCTTATTCAGAATGAATTTTCACCTTTGCACTGGAATTTTTGTTTTGTTTTTTACACGTTCATTCAAAAGTCTTTACAACTTTTTAAGAAATAAAACGAATTATTTCCATCATTTAACGTTTCATCTACTGAATCATCAAGCTAGCAGAAAACATCTTCAAAATCTCATCTGCACTGACACTGACTGAACTGAAAAGATGGCGTACTACTTTACTGAAGACTAGCCTCTAATCTTATCTACCTTGGCTAGGCCAGAGTGCAATACTGAACTGCGGCTATAAAAGTGAATGAAAAGAAGGAGAAGGAGGAGAAGGAAATGCCGGTTTTAACATATATTTCGGCCTACGGGGAAATATATAATTATTACGCTATGGCAACGTAATAACATAAATGATAATGATGAGCTTGCATGGACAAAAATGATATAAATGACATAAATGATAACTTAGGCATAATAGCTCAAAAAGATTGCTCTTTTCTGGTTTGAAAAACTATTATAATTCACACTTTACCAATGAATTTCGATCAATTTAGATTTACCGGTAAATTTAACAATAAAAGTATTGATCAATTTGGTTACCGGTAATTGCCGATAATATAACTAGTTTATCGATACTACATTATTTATTGGTAAAATACCGGTACATTTTACCGGTAAAACAAAATGTACTTTTTTGTTATAATAACAAACAAGAGCCATATGATACAAAATGGTAGCAGCATTTCAAAAGTAACTTGGTTGTAGCTACTTTAATCGGATTAATTTTTGCAAATGGTTGTTTCAAATAATATCTTGTGGATTTATTTTCGCGGTCAAAACTTAAGGTTTATAATTGAAAATAGACTTTTCTATTGTCGACGTGCAAGAAAGATGTAAGAAAATCTGAATTCTTATTTTTCCCAATTATCCGATAATTCGAACATTCGCTAATTCGAACAAATTTTTCATCCCTTGGGTGTTCGAATTAACGGATGTGTACTGTATATATTTTTGCTGAAATATCATTGATTTCAATATGATGCCCTTGAACCCATAAACTTTTATTCCCAAATTTATTCACCATTCCATCTCCAAAAACATGGTTTTGGAAGAAAGACTCATTGTGCTGTTTAAGTTAAGTATAGATAATATAACTCTCTCCAAAATATGATATTCATCATCAGAAAGGTGTTCTGTCCACATGTAGCCAACATGATGAAAATCATTCCGAAAATAAACAAGTTTGTTCCAGTGACTGAAGTGAATGATTCCGCTCTGTTAGCACTCAATAGGGTGAATACTAATTCTGAGTCTTAAACCCTAAAAATGTCAGTTTTCCCTATTAGTTTGCTTGTTATATACTAATAGGAGAAAAGTCTTCTCATGGCTGAGTTGCCAAATGGAAAGTAAAAAAAAATTTCTCTGAGCCAGTCTGTGTAATACTTTATATTTTCATTTATACAATTACTTACATAAACATAATCAGCATGCTTTGAAAACAGTAACATTGGTTTTTTCAGTGGTATCAGTTGAAAACCGTTGTAAACTGTATCTCCGGCTGGCAATCCCCACGAATAGAATCCTAAAATAACAATCATGACAAGATTAAACTCTTCGACTACGAAGTTCAATTTAAATCATTACTCAAACAAAGTTATGCTCACTCTTTTTGTCTTTAGTGTGACATTGTATTTCTATTTTTATTAACTTATCAATGGAGTAGTTTTCTAACATTGGATAGTATCCATAGTACATGTCGAAAAAAGATGACGAAAAATATAATCAAGGTGTGCAAACCCCGTGACGAAAATTTCAATCACCTGGGGATGCAATGCAATGGTTCGCCCGTGATGATAAAAAACGTGCACATGCTATATAATAATTGTAAAAAAGTGCCTCACGAAGAACACGACCACAATTAAGAAGATTTTGACTGTAAAATTCAACAAAATTTATCACTGTTTAAAAAATGAAAGTGGTATGTACACTGGCTATTATAAATAAGATGTACTCTTAGATCTAAGAAAATCAATTGAAGTAAATAAATAAGTGTTACTCACACCTATTTCCTTTGTTAATAACAAAAACAAAGCTTATTGAACAATAAAATCATTTGGAAAAGACCCATAAAAATGTAAAAGAAAAAGGAGACCAAAACACCTATCTTATCTTGATAAAGTCAATAAGCATAAAAAGGGACCCACAGTTCAAACCATTGCTTGGTAATTTACTTTGTTAAACACCCTGACGGTTTTCACGAGTTTGTGATATCTTAATACAAAACTATATGCATCAAAGTATAGAGACGTAACATTTTATGTTGATCATGTTTTGTGAAGCTTAAAATATTTTCAGCTATCTACTTAAAGTCACATTATCACTTTGATAAGTTTCTAACACTCCTGATACCTTGGGTATCACGAATAACAATTAGCTTAATCCTAATCTCTTTAAAAATATTGTCCAATATTTTACTAACACATTATAGCCATATGGCATAGGCCATAGTCTATATATTAATAGCCGATTCTCCGTCTGTCTGTCTGTTTGTTTGTTTGTTTGTTTGTAAGTCACGCAAAATGGTAGATTAAGTTGTGAGCGAAATTATTTCTTTTTTTGTGTGCGACGTGAGTTCGAAGCAAATACATTGCAACCCCAATCGAACGTGACTTTTTTTGGCTGATGAACTAATAGGAATAACGTTTTGTTTTTATTATTATTGTTAGTTTTATATTCCAAGGTCTACGTTGACTACGTTGGCTTTGAAAACTATACATCAACTAAATACAAAGAAACTAACTGATTAAACATTTTGGACAAAAAACAGCAGTGGCAGAACGTGGTAGCATCTCGGTTTGCCAGTGTATCCTAACGTATCCTTACCTGACTGTCTGAGACGGGTGAAGTTTTTTTTCGAGTAATCAAAATGTTTAAAAACCTATAGGTAAAAAAAGAGTATCATAAAACAAAATATTTTTTTGCTTTTCTTTTAATAATTTAATTTCTTTTTATAAAGCGCTTCTGATCGAACGTTTTTTTTATTCTCTTTATTCATTTAGCACGTGCCATTTTTTCTCTCCTCCGTGTGAACTTTTTAAGAAGAGAAACCATTTTCCCCTTACGTTTGATAGCACCCATGTTAGAGCGCGTAACTTTTTTAAAACAAAAGCTAATAAAAAGTTTTTTTCTCTCTACGTTTTGAGTGTATTGTTGTACTGATCAATGATTGTTTTAAAAAAATAAATAACACATCATGAAATTTGGGGTTTTTTGGAACCATTGTTTAAACTGATATTTGAGATTTGATTTCGAATCTGCTTCTAGGGATAACTGACGTTTTTTGGGGTCCGCTATACAGGTGATGGGGTGACGAAAAGTTTGGGTCTAATTTTTTTGGGAGGGGTCTGTGACGTCATCAAAATCTTTGAAAAATGATATCTTTGTAACGGTTGATCGTAGCGGAACGATCCCACACATTTTTGTGATCAGTTTTTCGAGCTCTACAACATGGTAACTTTCGGTTGCCAATTCCTTAATTTTATTTTTCGTGAAGTCAACGCATGCTGAACATGGGCGGCGAGCGACGCCGCCTTGGCGGCTAGTCTATATATTAATAGCCGATTCTCTGTCTGTCTGTCTGTTTGTTTGTCTGTCACGCAAAATGGTAGATTAAGTTGTGAGCGAAATTATTTCTTTTTTTGTGTGCGACGTGAGTTCGAAGCAAATACATTGCAACCCCAATCGAACGTGACTTTTTTGGCTGATGAACTAATAGGAATAACGTTTTGTTTTTATCATTATTGTTAGTTTTATATTCCACGTTGACTTGGCTTTGAAAACATTTTTTTTTGCTTTTGTCATAATAGTTGTCTTTAATCGATTTCTTTTAATCTATTTTATTTTATATCAGATCGAACGTTTCTTTTATTCACACTTGATTCATTTAGCACGTGCCTTTTCTTCTCTCCTCCCGTGTGATCTTTTTAAGAAGAGAAACCATTTCCCCCTGACGTTTGATAGCACCCATGTTAGAGCGCGTGACTTTTTTAAAACAAAAGCTAATAAAAAGTTGAAGTTTTCTCTCTATATGTTTTCAGTGTATTGTTACCTTGATAAAAGATTTGTTTTACCAGAGGTTGTGACTTCGAATCTGCTTCTGGTTGTACGAGCCGTTTATAAGGAAAATTGATGTTTATTGATACAGTGATACAAAGCAGGTGGACATGGGCGGCGAGCGACGCCGCCTTGGCGGCTAGTACAAATATATTCATATATCATTCAGTCTCATACAAATTTCATTGTTGATTGTTACTGACATGATATCAAAATTAAAAGACATTCCGACAGAGCAATCAAAAGAAAATGTACATTTAGGTCATTCTGGTTCTTGAACTAGTGTTTTAGCATGATAATGTAGAAATTGTGAACTCCATTTTACATGTGTAAAACATGGTAAGAACAGTCATCATTACTAACTTGTTTTCCCCAAGCAACTCTCTGAATTTAATTTGCGAATGAACATTCCTCTTATACCAACGTTGCTATCTTTGACTAACAGATAGCTGTCCGTGGCAAGTTGTAACAGTCTTGATTTGCATTCGTTGATAGAAAATCCAGCAAGTCCATTGGGTTTGTCAAGTTGTTTATAGATCCATAATACATATGTGTGTTCTTCATCTGTAGCCAGTACCAACTGCATGGTATGTTTTGCAGTGGAGTTTTCTCGAGCAGGAACATCTATATAACTGATTACAACAGCTCGTTTGCAAACAAACTCTTCAGAAAAAGCAACTGAAACTTCAGAACTTAACTTCTGCAAGATGTCCTTGTCATTAGTTTCCCTATAATAAATGAAACCACCATTGGTTGTATCTAGATCAATGTTATATGCAACAATAATAGTATGTGGTGAAGGAATTGTTATGATTGGAGCAGTAATTCCATAATCTTCTGATATAAAGCCATTCACACTTATCTAAAAACAAGAATGAATGATTGTATAATACACTGCTGATTGCTATTACAGCAAAATGTGAAGTCTTGGAGACATACATAAGCATGTGTTTTTGGCTCTCCAGTAATGATCATGGGACTAGTGAATATCATCTTCTTGAATCCATTATCACTACGATTCATAAGTTTATCACCAACATCTTCTCCATATGAAAACAGCCCTGCATTAAATAAGTGTAGTAATTTTAACTAGACAACATCATCTACCATCTACATTAACACTTTGGGCTTGACTTACAGAATGTTTTATTAATTCAAATATGTAAAATATGTAAATGTTTAAAAGCAAAAGTAGAACTATCACACATTCCCATTGAGTTTGAATAATGTTTCATTAATGTATATATATTAAAAGATTAATCATACATACAAAAATATTATTATTATGTTGAAGATTCAGCTTTGTCACTATTGTCAATGCCATTTAAAGCTAATTATTATTCATTCACTTTTTAAAATAATAATGGTTATGAAGAATGTTCTATTGTCTTCTTCCCAGCTCAGACCACTGGTGATCAATCATCAACCACATACTTATATTATATTTTTACATTCATAGAAAATACAGGATAAATGCAATAATGGTTACAAAGAATGTTCTATTGGCTTCTTCCCAGCTCAGACAACGATTGCTCACAAAGGGTCATTTAAGCAAGTATGCAAATGATAGATTTGAACAAAAATGACATAAGGAAACCCAAACCAAATGTATTTATTTCCCTAAAAAAGCCTCTTTCCTTTAGTAAAGCGGATTGTGTTAATTGATATAATAATTGATAATACAACCTTTCATTTAAGTAGTTTTCCTCATTTTCTTCTTTGACAATTTCCCCGAATTGGAGATGTATTGAGATAAGCACCTTTTTTCTGTAAGTACCCACACAATAATTTCTAAGAGCTCAACAAGTAGATATAGATGAATGATCAATTACCCAAATTATTCTTTGACTCGTTGTGATAATTTTTCCTAATAATCCTCTGCCATTAAGCAGTTTTACTGAGCTGTTTATGAAACTTTACACTTTTTGAGAGGGTTGGGAGCTTCTTGGAGACAGCTGCTCAAAAAGAACGTTAGTTACTTTCATACCAATTTAATGCTATAGTATTTAATAACAACAAGAATATGCACTTACTGCTGTGTCGGCAATCTTTTGTTAGCAAATATACATGACGCCCAGGAACACCAATGTTTGAGGTAAATTGAAGTGATGTTTCCTTGCCGTATTCACTAAATGTTTGTTTACCACAAAACTCTTCAGTAAATCCTACATCAGCATAATCAAGATAAAGCTTTGGGTAACTTAATATTGCAAAAGTCTTATTCCCATCTGATACTAATACTGCTTGATATACATTAGAAAAATCTAAGTAGTCATCTTTATCAAAAAAGATTCTTGTATTGAAATAGGTCACAATTAATGCATGCAAAGGCTTGAAGTTCGATGAAGAGTCATAAATATCAATGTCACTTTTTGCTTTGCCAAGAATGTTCTTGTCAAAAGTTTCCCGGTAATATATTCCCGAATCAAAACATTCATCATATAAAGTATCTTCATAATATATGTACAGAAAGGTTCCTTTATCTAAAATAGATTCACCACTCTTTGCCTGTGGTGGCACACCCAGCCCAACTGCACCAGATGCAGAAACCTAAAAATAAAACAAAATACAAAGCAAGTCTTAGTGTATTTACAGTTCTTTATTATGTGATAAATATACTTTCAGAACCACTCACATAAACTACAGTTGTGAAAGAAGAGAAAAACAAAAAAGGCATGCTGAGATTCATTTTCTGCAATGAATATAAATCTGGTGTAAAACTATCACCAACATCTTCTCCAAATGGATAGAGGCCTAAAAAAACAAAAGAGGGCATATAAGAGACAGTCACACATTTGTTATTAAGCCAGGCCCCATCTAAACAAGATTTGATGTTGTCATCCATCACATATACTACATTTTGTAATGTTTTATAATGGGAAATACATCTCATTATGTATTTTAAGTTCACACAGGAATTGAAAAGCACAAAAAGCCACTCACTTCTTGGGCTTGTGACTTTTAAAAATTTTCACAAAAAATAAATTTCCAGCTATTATTCCTCGTTTCCAGAAAAGTGAACCACATAGAAGTCAGTGAATGCAGAAAAAAGGATTGTTCTTATTGTGAATGGTGGCCTTTGAGGAAAATTTCTCAATATTGCTTCAATTTATATATTGTACAAAATTTTATGCAGTCAAAGTTTTTTTTCAAAATAGCATCTCGCGATTTTTAATGTATGTGACTTTCATTAGTTTAGGCTGCTCGTGACAATTAACTTTTTTAAAAATTCGCGACTTTTGTGCTCTTTCAGGTAGAATAGAAAAGGTTCACTTACACTAAAGGTTTTTACTTAAATTCTCAAATATCACATTCTAATATTGTTTTTGTTTTTCCCAAATTTTAACTTCATTGGTGTGAAAACATTTTCCTGAAAAAGAGCCTGGATCAAGCGATTCACGAGAGATGAAGAGTGAAGCAATAAAATTTTCCAAACTTTTATTTCTGATGGTTGTCAACCAAACAGTATTTGACATGGAAACACCCTATCATTACTTTGACCTTAAGTGTTACCAGTTCAACAAAAAATATATACATGAATAAAATAGATACAATTAGTATGGTTAATAAAAATAGCAGGTCAATTTTACTGTATTTCTACCAGTATCACCACAGTAGTGAAACCAAGGGAAACATATCACATTGATTGTTATTAAGATGATATATCTTTAATAATAGGTTTCCCATGAATTATTAGCTTTAAGTTTTGCAAGGGCAGTTGATTTTAATAATGTTGTTTTAATCTTTCTTTAAAAGCCAGATACCACAGCTCCTGTTGTGAATTCTCTCATGTTTTTTTCAGAATGAGCTTGGTCACTCTAAAATGATCCATTTACTTTCGAGTAGCTTCTTGTTTTTCTTTCTATTTTCAATTTTTCATACAATAACTGAAGGGAAATCACACATGTCGGTTTTTATTGATTTAAGTATCACTACACCACCCTATTTTATCTGCATTGTTCGAGGGAATTCTGATAGCTTATCAGTCCATCACGAAGCAATTCTCTTTGGAAAAATCCAATGCAAATGTACCCTGTATCTAATCTCATTGTAAAACTTATGCACTGAGGTAATTCGACTCTAGAGTTACAAGCATTAGATGCACTGGTTATGCCTTTTATCTGCATAACTTTTTATTTTCTCCATCCTCTTCATTAAAGACTTTAGATTTTACTCACACATGCATTGTATAACTTTTTCCGTTACGTCTTTTACATTTAAAGTAAAAATATTTCATAAATTTGCGTAGAGCAACTGTGTATTATGTATTTACATAAATAATAAGGAAAAAATTAATCTATAAAATGATTAAAAATACAGACTTTTGCTTGTTTCTTCGAGCTCCAACTCTCAAAGAAAAAGTTTTTTTTTCACTGCAGTGTAATAATAACCTAATGATTACATCCCAGGCCTGGTCGAAAGAAAATTAGCAGATGTGTGGTCATCGCACACCTTAATTGACGATATCAGTTATGGCGTGCGCTCGTGTAAATTTTTGAGAGATGTGCGATCAATTTTTCCAGTTAAGATCAACGATCTTCATTCTTTATTATAATCAAGTCAAATTTGAAATGTGTCATATATGTAAAAATAACGAGTTTTTCTCGGAGAATGAATTTAATAAAACAAAACAATGCTTTCGAAGATTCGGAAGGTAAAATGTTAGCTATAAAGATTACTTTGACGATAAATAAAATTTATTCAAAAATAGAGGAAAAATAATAACTGAAAATAAAAAACTTGTATTACTCTCCATCGTTTTGGTTTGAAGTTCAAATGGTTTTTGAATTAAATTAGAGATGTTTCCGTTCCATTAACTCGTCACCACCTGGCTGCCTATTTTTTTAAATATAAGATTATTTTTTCGAAATTGCAACCTTGCGCATACTGTTGTAACTTAAAAGAACGTTAATAAGAAAAAGAAAAACTACATAATACAATTAAATATTATAATACATAATAAAATCATGTGCACAAAGCTCCTTGTTCATTCCACAGCGGATTTCGCTGAGTAGACTTGTTTTCTACTACCAAACGAAGAAAATTTGTGAGCACTGATTTTTAATTCAAAACCACTACCGTATTCCAAAGTGATCGGAGACCTTTGCTCAATGGTAGCAAAGTTTCGTTCCGTTATTTTAAAATTTAATCGTAGCACACAAAAAATTTCCGGAGCAAAACTTTCAACATTTTTGGGACAGATTTTTGTTGACTTTTAAATAAACATTTGTTATTACACTTGTCATTACAAGCCAGGTGTGCAATTGCCACACACGTAAATAAATCTTGGCGTGTGTGAAGGCATGCGCGTGCAATCGCACGCCTCTTACGACCAGGCCTGCATCCATTAAAATAAATTTGATTAAAAATTTTTTTAGTTTTTAAATTGTATGCCGAGCACTTAAGATGTGCAAATTTTTCTACAAAAAATAAAACTTTTCACCTAAAAGTAAAATGTTTTCTTCAATCGTCACTCACGTTTGTAGAACAAAGATACAAATTAAATCGCAACTACTAAAATACTAGAAGAAAACTTGTATAACTTGTATGACAACATTTTTAACACATTAACCATGAATTTTACAAGGTTCTAAATTCAATTTGTAGCACAAGTCACACTCAGAAATGGAATAAAACTGTTCCAATAAATAGGGGGAAACCAAGCAAGGAGAATGTTTAATATAATACATTACCTGTTATATTTAGCACACAAGTTCCACTTGTCAATGGAACAACATGAACACCTCCTTCACCAATATTTGTTGATGATTGCATTGTCCTACTGTTTATGGAATCGTTCAACCATTTCCCAGTACAAAAGCCATCAGAAAATCCAACAACTGCCCCATACATATCTAAACGCTGGTGAAGCATTATGCCATATGTAAATGTTGAATTTGTTACCAATATTACTTGAAAGTCATGTTTTCTGCTGGGTGCCGTTATATAAGATAGATTTTTAAATGTGATTATAATCATTTTAGTTGCTCCTTTGA
Organism: Turritopsis dohrnii; assembly: GCA_027922465.2. Classification (NCBI taxonomy): domain Eukaryota; kingdom Metazoa; phylum Cnidaria; class Hydrozoa; order Anthoathecata; family Oceaniidae; genus Turritopsis; species Turritopsis dohrnii. The sequence goes on along the minus strand of BQMF02000604.1, from coordinate 146,263 downwards.
ACTCATCAACACTAAATTTGTTAATTTGTCTTGTTGCTTGGTACAATAGTTTGGAATCCTGTGATTCTCGATAATATATCAGTCCACCTCCATTTCTAGTCATGTTCAAACCATAAGGTATCAGTACTGTGTGTTCGTTGGGAAAGCGAAAGTTGAAATGAATAATTGGTTTGTTGATTGATATAATCCCATTCTCACTGATCTACAAATATCAACAACTACTATTTATATAATACAATTGTACTTCTAATAGGAACTATGTGAAAGAACATTATTAACGTTGAATGTTGAACATCAATAACGTAAAGACAATAACCACATTATGTGATTATTATCTGCTGCTAACATAAGTTACTCACAAAAATATCCTGAGCATCACTATTGAACAAAATGAAAGATGTATTAAGTTTGAAATGTATTGGGCTTTGCTTTTTTTCATCAGCAACATTATCCCCTTCTTGTTTCCCATAGGGATATAAATCTATAGAAAAAGTAATTTGATGGAAATTAAACACACCTTCAAGTGCATTTAAGCACTTTTGCCTTGTCTAATGTAAATCTAATGACCTGTACTTATGTAAACTCTTGCTTTCTTAAGTGAAAGTATTGACAATGTCTAATCGCAGGTCAGTTGATTTACATTAGACAAGGTGAAAGTTCGACCGTATAAACTACCTCTTACAGATGATTGATGTGATAAACACCAACGATATTGAATCATTCACAACTGATTATTAGGGAAACAATCAAAGCTTAAAAAAGCACTGCCAGATAAAAATCTACAGGAACAGAAGTGAAGATAACTATTGAAGAATCAAGTACCGAAAAATAAAAACTTTTCCAGAAATTACCAAAAAATTCAAAAGAAATTACCAGCTATGTGGCATTCCATATTCAATTTACGAATAAACTTTCCTCTTGTTCCAGTTGTATTTGAAGCCTCTAGCAGGTCAAATGTACCAGAGGCCAATGTTAACTTACCACAACCAGGAACATGATATTGTGTAGATACGTAACAATTGCTACACCCAAAATGTACTTTATAATTATTTATACTAAATGTGTGTGTTGTGTTTGACACAATGACAACTTGATAAGAAGCTTCACAATTCGAACAATTCGGGATTTTGACTTTATCAAAGGTGACAACCAGAGCTTGAGTTGGCTCAAAAGAACTATTGGTAAAATCTGTTATTTCCATGCTCATTCTTTGCAGCAAGTTTCCTTCTGTAATTAAACGATAAAAGATATAACCTAATCGTGGGTTTAATGATTGGGAGATCACTTTTAATTGATGTTTCTTCTGAAAGCAAGAGTTCTCATCTTTTCCGCAATTTGTGAAGTATTTAGGTCTTTTTGTATCGAAAAAAATATCACCATCATAGTGTATCTAGGAAAAATAGTTAGAAAAAAGTATTTTTCTTTCACTTAAATATTTCAAAATACTTCAAAATATTTCAATGCTGATGTAAATTCTTTGCAAGCGTGACGATGATTTGAAATAACGAGTCAACTAGTCTCAACAGCTTCTAACTTGCCCTCAGCTTAGAACTGTTGTGCTAGCTTTCCAAATCAGAAAGATGGTACATCCAACACTTACATAAACGGTATCCACCATAAATGGATAGATAAACATTTGGTTCTTCAGGTCCAATTTTCGATATTCTACTGTATCTCTATATTTAATGACGCTATCCATATAAATTTCATCCCCAAATATTTCACCATATGGATAGAAACCTTAATAGACAAAAATAATTGGTTGAGACAAAGACAACAAAAACAAAACAAAAAAAGATAGGATTTTATAAGACAAAAATTCGAAATGAATTTGGATGACACAAGAAATGTAATCTTCTTTTTTTTTTATTGGCCTTTTATTCCAATAAGAATATCTACATTATTAAACATCACTGATGATTGTTTTGAAAGTACATTGTGCTCGAAACTTTAAAGAAAATTTATCAGTAAGGGTTTCGGAGTGGGTGTGTGTAATCACCCGCTCGCCAGCAAAAGAAAAAGAATGCGTGAAAGATAGATTTTCATACAACAAATTCGAGCAAGCCAGTTGCATCTGATATTTTTGCCAGTTTTCTTAGAAAACGAATGCAATGAATTCTATCAATATAATGTACTTAACCTCAATAAACCAGGGTTGGAAATAAGGAAATTCTGAGCTGTCGGACATTTTTACTGAAATGCCTAAAAACCCTGTTGTCCACCATGATTGGGCAACGAAGAAACATACCTTGTTGGTATAAACAATGAACATCTTTATTGCTTTCTGATGTACAGATTGATTAAAATCTGTTGTCTTGAAGATAATAGATTATTTTTCTGTCGGACATTTCTATATTTTTTGAGGATTTTATACCGTAATACTTTGCATCGTTTTGATGTGACCTGCAGCAATTTTCAATTATGAAAAACTTATCAAGTAATTAGTGCGTACCAATAATGAATCAAAACGAGATTAGGTTTGATCATCTGCCAAAATATTGGTGTCTGAACTGAAATTCAGCAAATGTGTATTCAAATATTTGATTTTGTGAAGTGAGATAGAGATAGAAGGAGTAACAAGATAAAACAAAATGCTTTAAGAAATAATAAGTTTCAGTTCTTAAGTACAGATTCAAAACTTTCTGACACTTGCGAAAGTATCCTGAATAAAATTATAAAACCAACAAGAAATACATAATACACATATTCCAATTTTTGCTAAAAATGTTTAGGTAAATGAACCAATTGATCATTATAGGGGGGTTTACACGTAAAGGTTCTTGACAAATGCTTATTTTAACCAGGTGTTTTAATGCTTTAAATGTAAATTGTACATCAAAAAGTCAAGTTTCAGTACTCAACTCATTAATTATTCATGACCGCATTGACTTTTTGATGCACAATTTAAATTTAAAGCCTTAAAACACTAGCTTAAAAGAAAAATTTTTCAAGAATCTTTACGTGTAAACCCCCCTTATCAATATTCAGTTTTATGTTGAAACTTTATCTGTCAATTGTTGATAAAATGCAATTTAAAGCATGCTTGATTGGGTAACATGATCCTTTCAAATGAAGCATCATTGAAGATATTTTATTTCAATCAACAAATGATTTTAGCGTACTTACAAAAGTTTAGAAGCCTTGATCTGAATATATGTAAAAAATGTAAACAAATATTACCATCTACCATTGTTCAACTTAATATCGTGAAGGTATTGCTTTCCCAGTTGGAAGTCCATATCAAACCTCAAAGCAAAGCATTCCTGGGAAAGGGGAAAATGTCTAATTAACTCTAAAAATGACAACTTTGCCCTTTGGTAAACAGTCCATCTACCATAGAAACAGGAAAATTTGTCTGAAAGCCATACATCAAAATTCTTTTTGCTCGCACATTCAAAGTGTTATCTGACTGAATTCTACTATGATGTAAGTGAGCAAATCGCAATTCGTGTATGACCCTATAGTAGTTTTTGTCGATTAGTTTTTGTTTTTGTTGATTACTATGTTACTATTTTCGACAATATTTGATGTTGCCAAAATAGCTTTGTTTCATTTCGTTTGCTACAATCCACCCTGCAAAAAGAATTTGGTTCTATCAGGTCTTGCCAAATCTTCAAGGCAACAGATTTTAATCAATCTGTACATCAGAAAGCAATAAAGATGTTCATTATTATAATTGTCACCTATGTAATGAGTACATCTCAACCAATCAAACATGTTCGCGCTAACATAGAGAAGTGAACTTTATGTTTTTTGAAGAACTAGTATGTGCAAGTGCATATTCACCATAATTGACTTTGAACATATTAAAACCATTGAAGCTACTTACCAATTTTCCTGTTTCTACATTTCTCTGTAGTAAGAAGCACAGCATGCTTTTTAGTCACGTAGTTATAACTATCTTTCCAAAAACTATCATAGCTATAGGCATCAATGAAACCATTACAATAATGATCCGAAATCCCAATTTTTGACCCTGATTTCAATGTAAGCTTCCTCTTGCTTATAACTAAGGCATAGCTGCTTTTTCCATTTGAAGCAATGGTAATTTGGAGAGTGAGAAATTGCCCAATACCAGGCAGCATCATATTAACAAACGTTACCATAACAACATGATTGGCTGTGAAATTTGTTGACAGCAGGTTTTGGATATCCTCTGTAACTTTTCCTGTAATGTTAGCTTCGAATGATTCAAAGTAAAAAATTTCTTTGAGACTCGTAATGGGAACCTTAGGAGAGCAAAATATTGCTTTGAACGCAGTTGGAATAGGTACTCTATTAACTTTTGATGTATAGTTTATTTTCAAGTCAGCCAAAATAATTGGTTCATCAACGGATATGATAGCATCAGCAGAGATCTATGTTGAAATGATTACACATTTTAATTTCTAAGAAACATCCAATAATGTGAACAAAGAACAAAGAAGTACTTTTGGCAACAAAATAACATAACTATAGTTAAAGATTTTCTGAACAAAATGATATTGGAAAGTGATCACTAGACATAGAAATGTAAATAAAAAGAGGAGAAAAGTATTCGAAGTAAACATGAAACAATGATTTTATACATATGAACTTACATGAAGATTATCAGTTGGATTTGATAAGAATATCATGGGTCTTTGAAGAATAAAATTCTCTGCAGGGTTACCTTTCTGGAACTTGATGTGTCCCTCAGAAATACCATACGGATAAAAATCTATGATATCCCAACAAATTTTATCAACTAAAAAACAATATTGGTACAAAGTAATATTATGCATTAAAAATTTTGGAAATAGTACCCCCTCTGTTGCACTTTTTTGTCAGTAAATATACATGTCTCCCCATCACACCAATGTTAGATGTAGTTAATAATAATCGACTCCTCTTCCGTGAAATAAATGTCTGTTTCCCGCAGAAATCATCTTCATAGGCTACTTTTGCATGTGGCTCATCCAAACGTTGGTAATTCAAAATAGCATATGTTGAAGTACCATTTGATGCAAGAATAGCCTGGTATGTGGACAGTTTCTTAAACAAACCATTATGTAGAAAAGGCAAGTCAAGAAAACTCATAACGATAGAGTGATTGGCAATAAAGCTGTCATCATTAGTTAATCTTTGGACATCAGAGGTTGCCAATGAAAGATCAGATTTGGTCACAGTTTCACGAAAGAAAACAGTACCACCTTTATGCTTGTTAAACAAGTTGTAAATATGAAGGGATACTTTTCGCTCTGTAATTACAGTTATCATTCCAGTTGTAAGCTATAATTAATTATCAAAATATCATCATAAATAACATTGTAGCAAAGCTCTAGCAGGAAAATCACACTTTTATAAGTTCATCATAAATTGAAGAGATTTATCATCATTATTATCAACCTGGCGATTTATGTTGTGCAACAAGAGAACATTCCAATGACACCTGAAGAAATACAGTAGTTAATTGACTGAATTTTGAAAAGTTACCTCCACTTGAGTCAATGGAACAGAGAACAGCAACATTGGTTGCGTAAGGTTTATATAAGCATAATTTCGATCTGTGTCCATTTTAGAATCCCCATAATCAAATCCGTGTGGATAAAAGTCTGAAAAGTCCAGAAATGAAAAAACAAAATTTGGTGCTGAAAAAAGTTTGCTATATGGAATCAGAATAACAAATCAATGTCAATTTAAAAGCATGCACATTAAAACTTATATTCACATTTTTACGAAGTTTTTCGCAACACAGTTACATTATCTATCAAGTGATAATGCAATACTTGATAATGTTTTAATGTGTGCAATTTTTATTAACTTAAGGAAATAGTATTTCCTGAAGACAAATTAGTTCACAACATTTTGGTATTCGTCATTAACTGAATATCATCACCTCTCACTGTAACTTAAAAGGATTGTGAGATATTTGCTTTATTGATAATTTCTTCTAACAATGTTCAAAAAGAATTCAGAAAAATCATTCAAGAAAAGTCTAGGTAAGCTTTAATCTAGGTTTTCTCCCATCTGACGTATTGTAAAAGAAAGATGGAGATGACTTACCAACACCAAATACAACAGCTATAAAAGATATTGCTAGAATAACAAAATTCATACTTTAGAAGATAATATCATACACCATTATTATAGATACTTTACAGATACCCTAAGAATGTTTAAGGTTTTCAGAATCCAAACCACTGCACCTGTTTGCACTTTCAATTATGAAAATTAAAGATAGGCAAAAATTAATGGTTTTCATTTTCTCCATGGAAGAATCATAATAGAAAAAGAAACTTCTTATGCACCTGTCACCATGTGAAAGTATTGAAATTGGTTGAAGTTGGTATAAAAAAAAATACAATATAAATTTTCCAATATTCTAACATGTTCTGGAAATTGACAAAAGTTTCTTTACAATTTTAGATTTCTCAATAGTTGTAACTAACATTGTTCGATAAAATGACATTATGTCTGGGTTATAAAGAAAACAAACGAACTATAAAAGATGATGAAAAAAAACAAAGGTAGCAAAAATTTTAGATAAGAAATTTTACAAAAAAGAATGCTGTAATGTCAGTGTTTTTTTTCAACTTGGCAAAAAGTGTCATTTTAGGGTATGATAAAGTATATGTGCCTTTTAAAGGAATTTTTTAGTGTTTTAAAAGTAAAATAAGTTTTTCTTTTGCTAAATAAATAATTGAAAATTCCGATTTTCTTTCTCTGAGTTTAAAACCATTTGATGGTCATGAGTTATTTAAGTTTAACGTTGGGGCACGTAAGGATCGGAAAATTCTCAATGTGAATTCAGCAGAATATTCCAAAGAGAATAAATTTTTGTCTAACAAAGCTTTGTTGCTGAGATTTTGCATACGCCTTGCTATATTTGATCTCTATCTTTTAAACAAAAAAATATGTGCTTTGGAGCACTTTAGAAAGAAATATTCCCAATAATCTATAAAATTGTATGTGTTCAAAGATAGATGATGTCCTTTACTGGCTCACTCAAGTTATTTTGCTTTTGCGTGTGTTGATGAGATTAAGGATGGTAAAGTACAAAACAAAAATTAAATTGAATTAAGCGCCCCTAAGTATTCCATTATTCCATCTTAAAGGTAGACAAATGAAAATTTTGTAGGAATAATCATGTTTCACCTTTTTGCAATTATTCGTTGAAAAATAAAAGATCGATCAAAAATCGAACTGAAATCACACTTAACCCAACTACAGGATCGATTTCCATTGACTTTTGTCTTTTTAGGAGCAAGTTAGTAATAATTATTCCGTGTTTTCTTAAAAATGACGTATATGCTTATAGGCGGAATCATCAATCATTCCGGGCCCTTGTTTTTCAAACTTCATTAATTGGAAATCATTCTTAGAGTATTGAATTTTGACATGAAAAAGAAATTCATTACAAAAAGAGCTGCAATGGATTCCATTATTCCACTGAATCTGGGAACAAAAAAAAGTCAACAAAAATGTACACATTTCATCAAATTTCAAAATGAAAGTATTTGAAAATCATCTTTTATATGATTAATTTATAGTTAGTTAGCATTTTTTAACAACTTTATTAAGATGTATCATTCATGTGATTCTAAATAATTGAACCGAAAACTGTGACAAAAACTTCTGCGACTTTCGTGACTTCCGTTTTACGGAATATTACATCCTCTGAGGCTCCAAAACCTTTTTTTTTATATTTCTTGTCATATTAGACTACACTAGCAACTTTTAGCCTATTCTAAAACCAGCCAGTACTTTTTGAGCTGAATGTCGATTAAAATTATATTGGAATAATTACTCCTTTTGGGTTCTTCTAACTGGATTTCAAATATTAAGTAATATGAGAATGTTTTATGACAGTTTCCAAAGTTTGAATGTGGTTTGAACTTTTGTTATGCGGAATTTCAAAAAAATTGGTTTTATGGAATTTTTAATCCTGATGGCTCATTCTGATGAATTCACATGATAAATTATCTTGATTTCCGACTTTGTACTAAGTTTTATTCCATTTTGATAAAAAAATAAGCATTTTATAAGTAAAAAACTGATTTTCCAGTTTTACAAATTGCCACTTTTTGCCAAGTTGAAAAAAAACACTGACTAATGCAATGATGCATTTTGAATCTAAATTTTTTCAATCCATCTGCTGTTCCTTTGTGTCTATCTTACTTAGATAATTATCAATAACAATTCGTCCAGCAACCAGATCTTGCAATGCCATTCCATTCGATTTGAAAACACGAGTTTTGTCCCACTTGATTTCCACACTACCATTAATGACATCACCCAACTCTCCATCAATTTTCACTTTTGTTGCTAGAATATCCCCAGCTTTTTTATAAGCAAGCTCTATTGTATCTGTCAGTACTTGACTATTAAGCATGATCCTGTCACCAACTTCTCTGGTGTCAGGAAAGGAGGCTCCAATTACATTTATCAATGCACCAGATTTTATCCACTCCTGTTGGATGACAGGCACTTTTGACATTGTTGCAGTGACAATAACATCAGCACTGTTGACAGCTTCAGCAGCTGTTGCACATGGAATGACTCCCCAGGTCTTAGCAAATTTTTCCCTTCTTTCTTTGTTACGTCCAAACACTCGAATTTCCTTAAAGTTCCTGCAATGTCTCAGTACTTTCACATGACTTGCAGCTTGATGGCCAGTTCCAATGATACCTAAGATGTTATCAGATTGCTTTGAAAGATGTCTGACTGCAACAGCAGTAGCAGCAGCTGTCCGCACATCTGTTATCACTGTTCCATCCAAGACACCTTCTATTTCTCCAGTTTTTGAATTTAAAACAACAATCACTGACTGGAGGCTCGGCAGTCCAAACTTGGACTCATTATCTGGATATCGAGTCACTAATTTAGTCGCAATCGTGTTACAAGGTTGAGATATAGCTGGTTTGATTACAAAGGAGTTTCCTTCAGTCATGTCAATAACCATTCTTTCCGGTTGGACGACACCAGCTTTTTTTGTAGAAAAATCAACAAATCCTTTTTCAATACCATCTATAAGTTTATCTAATGACAAATTCTTTTCTACTTCATCAGCATTGAGAAATAGGGGCTTTCTGGGAACATTCATAATGCTAATATTTCCTAAAATTAAAAACATTGCAAAGTCAATTTTTGTTGTTGCTGTGGCTGCGGGACACAAATAAACGACCAGGATGATGATCAAGGCTCATATTATTACAAAAAAAACGCGATTATAGAGAAAACATATCAACAAACAAATCAACAAACATAAAATAATAATAAATACATACTAGTCAGCTGGGGTAAAAACGGGCAAAATGAACGAAACATCTTATTATTTCACTAGCGGTAAATCCGAGCTAAGAAAGCGTTCGCATTCCGACAGAACCCAAAGGGCGACCCAAGTGAACGAAGCAAAAGCTTTACGGACCTTACGGAGCAAATTTCCAATAATGGCAGCAAGGAAGCGTGCGTAAATAATCGATCTTTATAATGTCGTGAGTAGCAGTTGAGGAATGGATTCTTTTCCTTATTGATTGATGCTTTGTAAAAAAAGTTCTAGTATAAGTGGATGTGATTTTTACGTTTTGTTTTGCTTTTAATGTCTTAGACAACATCATAAGGAGTCTATTGGGAAGTTCTTGTTTTAGAGAGTGTTGATGTTAGTGAAAGACTGCTCTGGTGGTTTTGCATACATGCTTACAACACCCTATATATCTAATTGGCTAAGACAGTTCCTTAGATTTTAGGTAAAGCACATCCCATTTCACTTGTTCGTAAGCAATTAATAATGTATATAGTAGTGATAAATCTAGGTTTAATATCGTAAAGCGGGGTGTGACTTCGATCAATTTTGCCACTATTTTAAAAGTAACTTCCGAAATACTAAACCATTACTTCTGAAACTTTGGAATCATTACATTACAAATTTCTTCTATTTCAGTGCAAAATTTCACATTAACTAAACTTGTAATTCCAGAGAAATAACCTATCTTTCCAAGTATATAAACGACAATATCGATTATGGGGTGACTTCGATCAGCTTATGAGAAGCGCCAAATTACTTATATTTATATTTGACAACGTTTTTAAAGCGCCATTATTACAATATTAACAGACCACCATTTCTCACCCGCGGTAAATGTTCGACCGTAAAGATCAGCGAATGTTTGTAAAACAAAAGATATTTAATACTTTCACACATGTGTGACCCTCGTTAATACGAAACGAAATTAACATTGAAATTTCATTGTATCTCAAACAAAATTTTTGAGATCTATCATCATGGGGAAAGAGCACGCTTATTAAAATTTCTTCGGTAAGTCATTAAATCTCCCATGAGATACGACGACTTTTCACGAAGTTCTTGCGAACATGTCACTTATGCTGATATAAAACATTCGTTTTTTTCGTGTTTTTATAAACACGATATTATCGATAAAGGAATAAGGAAAAGAAAAACAGAATATAGCAGTAAAGAACAGAATTTCTTTCAGACATATTATAATTTTCTTTACCATCAGCCTCTATACTTCACATATCTACCCAAAAACGTCCAGGCTAAGCTCTTGAATACGACGTAGAGCGATGACCAATGTGAGCGGTGAGAGTTTTGATGATTTTCGTCGTTAATTTCGGAAGAAATTGATTGTTTCGCTTGAAGAGGATTCCGATGATATTTTACAATAAGAATCTAAATGAAAATCTTAAAAAATGTGAAAAACGCACTTTAATTTCAAAGTTTAAACAGTTTATTTTTACTGATCGAAGTCACCCCGCTGATCGAAGTCACCCCACTTTACGGTACAATATATATAAACATAATCACTTTTTGTTATGAAAAAAGGAAGGGCTTCAATACAAACTTAACTACTCCAGTCCAAAAAACTTTGTATTTCCAACCTGGTCCATTACAGGGTTGAGTTAATGGCAATTCTCTTCATGTTTTTGTTGAAAAAAGTGACTAAAAGCAACTATGTTTCATTAAATATATATAAAGTTAAAAACAAAAAAAAGTTTGGATTGAATGTATAAACTTGGGTGGTTTAAAGTGAAATGTTTATTTTTATTTTGTTTCTGAGAAATGTAATTTCTGAGATAATGTATTGGCAAGTGTTCTTTATGATATTTCATGTAGTACATATAATTTTTTTTTATATAAAAGTTTGATATAAAAACATGTCAAGCAGAAAAAGGAATCCTAAAATGAAGCTGGGATTTTTGATTCCAGCTTGTGTTGATAAACTGTCTGAGGAGGACCCAGAATTATTGAAAAAAATGCCAGTGCTTCAAAAAGCAGTTCAAAGACATGTGAATGGTCAACATCAAAAGAAGGTACAACAAAGAAGCAGGTATATATATAATATTTTTGCATACAGTATTGTATTAAACAACATTATTGTAGTATTGTTTTGATAATGATGTACTCTGCAAAGCTCTATCCAATGAAAAGGAACTAGACATTAAAAAGATGCTATGTAATATGCATATAATTTAGCAGAACCACAATTGAAAATGTTTCATCAGGTTGAATTCATTTTCAAAACTGTACCTTATTGAAATTAGATAATATGATTTAATGTTTTAATGTTCATAATTTCCTTCTTCTAGTTATTGGTAATTAAGTAATCAAATTATTTAAATTCCATTTTTGCATACAGAAGAAAGACATTTAAAATCACATGGCATTTGAGCTTCACTTGTAATTTGTAATGTAAACTGTTAAATCTCTTAAAATATTGGCATCAGATTTTCTAGTCATTCCATTATAATCTACAATAGATGTTTAATTTTCACTAGCAACCTTCAAGTATGATAGTCTAACCTGAATGATTTGAACAGTTCTTGGATTTGAATCATCTTTATGACTAGATGACTGGAATACCAACTTGTGAAATCATTTTCATGATAGCCACCAGCCTCTTTTAAAATATTTTTTATTGTGTATGGACATTCCTTATCATAATATGTATATGTAATACATTATATATGTCAAAAACTTCAGTATCAAAATTCAAAGAAGAGGAGAACAAGTCATTCCAAAGACATTGAAAGTTCAAAGACGGCCAACAATGTCAGGTACCACTACGGAAAAACAAATTCAAAGCTCAACAACAATGTATGAAAATACATCGGATATGGATGACTCAGCAGATCCTGACTTTCCAGCCGTTAGCAATGATGATATCCAAATTGATGGTTGTGTTGTGGAAAGCACTGTTATGAATTATCCAAAAGAAAAACACAACATCCAGAACACACAATTCCAGGTTTGTTAAATCATTTTAAAATATGTCAAACAAAGTGTGAATTGTATTATAGTATAAATGTACAGTTATGGCTAGAGAAACAATAAAGTATGCTAACTAATTTAGTTTTACTTTTTAGTTAAAATTGAAGGTTGAACCATACAAAGCATATGAAATTGAAATACGTAAACACAATGCCATTATGCCTATTGATCCGTATTTTTTTAAATGTGTTTTCCCTGATTTTGATGAGAAGCAATCACGACTGAAGGTAACACTAATATCAAGTTGTGTTCTAGTTAAATAGTATTCTAGTTATCATATTAACACATAGGATTAAAATCAGGTGTTCCAAACATTTCAAAAAGGTTAAAAACATTTAACTATTGAACTTGAAGCTTTTAACTTACTTCCAAATGACTTTAAAGTTATTAATAAAATTTGAAACTTTCATTGGATTTCAGCAATCAAGCTTCATATTCGTTATAAATTATAAATATTAATATTTCTAATGTAGATGCATAAAAGTATCTTATTGGAAAGACATTGTATTTTAAAAGGAGATAGCATTGAATGGTTGTATGGATGTTCCTGTGACCCTGCTGAACTTAGTTTTTTAAGTACAATCCAGTCCATATCTATTGAAACAGGTAAGGATTAATGTTGGATGATCTTTTTTCAAGTTTGTATTGCATTTTCCTATGCTGCTAAGTCACCAATATTGTATTTGCATTTTTATTTATAGCTCATCATGCAATTCTCCCATTGAACATTCCAGACAGATTTGACTTGACAATGTTGACTGTTGACTGACAATGTGATTCTATCAACCTTTACACTGCTTTACAATTTTCATTTTATTCATTTTCATTTTATAAAGAAGTTTATTCTGCTTAGATATTTTGTTTTGGAACATGTTAAGCAAACTTAGTTTGAATGTGCAAAACCTTTGTTCTTTAAATGTTTAAATTGGGGATTCATTACTGTAGTTTTGTATGTTTGCTTCTTTTAAGACATCCAATTACAGCCTTGTATTCATGTCAATGCAATAAAGCCAATAGTGATGGAACTATCACATTGGGATGACGAAGATCCAATTGGTTAATATTTTTCTATACTGCTACTTTGATTCAACTTGAAATGTCATTCCAAAGCAAATATGAAAAAATATGAAAATATGAAAATATTTTTTTTATTTAGTTTTTTTTCATTTTGTATTTCATCTGTCATCTTTAAATGATGTTCATAAACTTGATGTTTCCATATTTCTCTGGATAGTAACACAAGACACCCTTGTTCTTCTAGCTTGTCAAGCGTCTCTCAGTGAGGTATCAATGATGAAATTTAATTAGGGCAATGTCTATTTTTGTATTTACATTATTAGACCATTTGAAATATGCAATTCTCTATTTTTTTATTGATTAATCAATGAATTTCGTGTGACTTTCTTTCGTAGATTAATGATGTCTCTGAGCTTTCTTATGATAGCAAGCAAATTCTTGTCATTAAAGATTCAACTGTTGGTGTTGTCTCATTTGATGGCATGAAATATCAATGTTCTCTGTGTGACTCACCTTACTGTAACCATGCAACTGTTGTTAAGAGTTATCGGTCAAAGGAAGATGTACCATCGTTTATTGCTGATATTCTTGAGACAAAATACATCGCCAAAAAGTCATATCAAAGGAAATGTGATTCATGGAAAAAAATTTCTTTTGTACCAGACCAACGCCTTCAATTGTGTCTTCGTTCACATCCAATGCAATATTTGTCTCGGTCTGAATCCGGAAGTGCTGACTATGTTTGCTTTGATAAAGACTTGATCGAATGTCCAACCTGCCTTGGGGAATTGACCCAAGAAGGGGGGAATGTTGTGCATTTGTTGACGAAGGACAGCTCTTTTGAATGTCAAGGTTAATATTTTGTTTTAGGCCTTTTAAATTTGATTTAGTTTCTTTAAAATTAATTCGATATGTATCCGTATTTCTCCACAACTAAGTAAAAATATGGCTTTTTAACAACTATTCATAATTTCATTATTAGTTTTTTCAAAAGTCTGTTTAAACGCGGCATGCAGCAACAATGTTGTATATAAATATGATGGCGGCAGTGATGGTATTTTCAACATGAAGGATTTTCTTGTTCATCATCAAGTTCTTAGAGATTACATGTTTCACTTCTTACATGGTAGCAGGTTTGTGTTGACATCGTTCATATAATTACCTTCATATGTAAACTTATATATTCTTTGACATAATAAATTGTCATAATGCTTTATGGTTGTTTTTTCAATATAGTTGTACTCTTCATGCGTATTACGATGTTTGGACGGCGAATCAACAAAGCGGTGGAGATTCACTCTTCAAAAACAAAATCAATTACAACTCTTTCAGATTGACTTGGTACAGATTTTTGGAATTGTTAGATATTGATTTTGCCGAACAAACAATTTGCCCAGCATGCGGTCCTTCTCCAAAACAAATTATTTGTGATGCTACGAGCTTGGGGTACCAACGAAAGTTCGCTGCCGTAGTTCAACCTCATTCCAATGACGAGTCTTTCTTTAGGAGATATTCGTAAGCGCTTCTTAATTACGTGTTTATTCATTCGTTGTAATATACGTTGCAGGTGAAACAGCCATCATGCTTTCTTATCCTTACAGATCTCATTCTTCTCGAGTAGCTATTTCCAGAAAGAGTGTTCGGGAACAATTAAATCTTTGGGTGAAGCAAAAATTAAATAAAAGAGAGGAGTGTGTCCTTCTAGAAGACCTTCGTCTCTACAACAAACCCATATATGTAGCATTCAAGTGGACATTAGAAAGTTTTGGTAGATGTAGAATCCCTGGCCCAATCCTCGATGTTTTCCAATGTTTGGGATCCCCAAGTCCTGTCTGCTCATACCTGTATCCTTCAGATTTTGCAGGTTCCTTGGCAGAAAGCTTACTGGAAGAGAATATAAAAGGCAAACCTGAACTATTGAAGTCAATTCAACGAGAATTACCGCTTTTTTTTAATTTGTTGACTTGTCTTCAAATAGAGAATTGTTTGCCACCTGAGTGGAAAGGTCTAATTTTATATCTGATTGATACTTCAAAGAGACCCTTTGAAACCGCCGAGTATGTTCGAACACCAGCGGCATCTACGAGTACTGAAATTTGCAGGTATTTATAGTAATTCTTCCTTTAAAAGAATAAAAACGTACTCTTAACTCTGTTATTCGGGATGTCCAGTTAACGAACAAAATAAGTTATATTTCTCCTAATTTTGTAAGAAATATTACATGTAATATGTAATCGACCAAGACAAATCATATGATTTATGGAACTGAAACAAACTTTTCATCTCATCACTAAGCAGAAAAATTGCAATCAGCAGAACTTTGGTTTTCTTTGATTGTAATTGATTACTTTAACTGTTAAATTACTATTTCTTCAAACCGTTCATATCCGTTTTGTTTGTAGCTTCCCAACCCTGCCGATTTTGCGGAAAAGGGGATTTTATGAGCAGGATAAAGAGACAACGAAATACAGTAGTTGTAGGAAACTGTACAAAGGTCATCCACGGCTGATGCCCGGCATCTTTACCATATATTGCCCTCATGGTATTAAGTATATAATGTTTATATTGAGCGTGCGATAAACGGCTTAATTTTCTTTGTAACGTAGTTTTCGTTCGTTATAACAGGTATTTGTTTTGGTTTTCAAGTAATGGAGAGCCAGGAGTCACCAAATATTCCATTTACCATTTTTAAAACTCGTTTTGAAAAGGGTATGCTGTTTTCCTTTGTAAGTTATTTCTGTCTTCCGTGGCAGGA
Organism: Turritopsis dohrnii; assembly: GCA_027922465.2. Lineage (NCBI taxonomy): Eukaryota > Metazoa > Cnidaria > Hydrozoa > Anthoathecata > Oceaniidae > Turritopsis > Turritopsis dohrnii. The sequence continues at coordinate 130,241 of BQMF02000604.1, read as the reverse complement.
GTAGATTGTGTTTTGTAAAAGAACTTTTTATTCTTTTAGCACCAGAGTTAGTGGTTTATGATAACGCCTGTTCCTTACATGTTTACTGTCTCAACAGAGATCCCATTTACTTCAGAGACACAATTTTCTTAGTTGACAGGTTTCATTGGAAGAACCATACCGGTAAGATTCGATCATCATAAGTATAAAGTGTTTTGGAGCGTATTGAGTGAATGATTATGAAAAGTGTAACCAGTGACATTTTTTTTCTGTGATTTTCTTGATTTACTTACTCCTGCAGCAGGAACCACATATGATGTCGATGTTATAAGTTACTGGAAGATGCTGACTGCGTTACGTTCGTTTTCTCTCTTGCTCACAACGTTTTGTTATTGTATATTTAGCTTGCTCTGCTGGCTACAATATGAAGAAATACCCTCGGTTTGATGGTATCAACTCCGAAATCAACGAGCAGCAGAATGCCACTACAAAGAAACTTAAGACGCAACTGTCTTACATGAACACTGAGAACTTTCTTAGCCATTGCAAGTTCTTCTTTTGGTATCGAAATTCCTTGAAGAAAAGAAAAGTACAGTGAACGGAGTTAGTTGAATGGATGTCCCATCCACCAGTCTGGACATAAAAATTTTCATTTGTCAGGATTGCTTTACACACACAATTTGTTTTTCTTCCCCGCTCACGCTTCACAATCACATTTTAGTTTTCATTGCGAAGGATGAAGTGGCTGAAATCATTGTTGACTGTACATCGCATTTTTGCATGCTTTTCAATCTGTTGATTTAAGGTAAAATTAACATTGCACATATATTTGAGAGAAACATCATGGGAATGGATAGAAATCATCAAGGTCAAAGAAATACTTTAAGCGTTTGCTAAACGATGATTAAAGTAGGTGTCTTGTAAAGGTTAGCGTGAAAAGAGTCGAACAGGCAAATTTCGTTTCGATTTCTATTTTAGAGCAGCTGTATACGGCCACATAATTGCCGTGTCGAATTAAAGTCTTTCGAATACGGTGAAAATTCAATTGTATAAAGAGAAAATAAATTAAGTACGACGTAATGAATCCAGCGCAACAGGTTTTGTCTAATAAAACGGCAATCTTCGACATAAATTCGGCATCACTCTAAACACCCGCACAATAGTCGAGTTTAATAACAACTTGATGATAGAACATCGTGAAAATGATTTACTTATTTATTTTTATTTGGTATTGTTTTACGTGGTTAGCCTCACTCAGTTGCTATTGCATCTGTTTTCCAGGAATGGCCACAGCTTAAGTATGACCTCTTACATCACGAGATGTATCTACCCAATTTTCCTCACATGGCTTGGGTCGACCAGGCGCTATGGTGCATTCACTCGCGTGTGGTGACTTGCCGCCATGTGGAAAAGAATTACGAGGGTGATAACCACTATACTACGGCGCCACTAAGTGAAGATGGAGGAGACCATGAAACTAGCAATTTTGGTTGTATGCATTGTTTTAAAATGTTACGCATCTTGGTTAAATAAATCTGATGACGGAAATAAATAAAGGCGATATTTATGTGGCTGTCTGAAGCCAAGTAGAATTTTATTTTCAGCAACAAAACTTGTATAAAACATTTTTTGTCGAATTTTATCCAAACACAAAATAATTTAATTCGACACGGCAATTATGCAGCTGTGTGAAGCTGTCCTTTACTGTCATACAAAAAAGGATGCAATGTACTAAGAAATAGAAGTATTTACAAACTGTTTTTTAATAGATAAATTTTATTTACATTATATACAATATTTTTGAAAATAAAATATTTGAAAATGCTATAAAATAGTTCTGCATGCTACTCAAAAAAACGGCTCTTAACATGTTATCTTGTACTGTGGGATGGGGTAGGCTGTCCTTAAGTTGGTGTGTTTTCGAAAGCATAAATAAAGCAATATTTTTGAAAATGACCATGTGAACAAAAGTTTTATCATTGCTCTCTTATGCATTTTGGCGGCAAAACAGTGTCACATAATGTGTCTCACCGTAAACACCGTAGCTACTCGAAGTTTAAGTGTCATTATTAAGAGTATCTTGCTTGTATTTGCTAAAACCAAGTTAACCTTGATTAGTAGTTGAGGTTTACCTGCATGTACGTTTCTGTGTCGGAATGAAGTGATTGCGTTCTCTTAAATATCTTTCCATCATTGTGTAAAGGCACATCAGAGACGCTCTCCTATAATGTCAGGACGAAAAAAATGTCCTTTCTATTTATTCCGCGAGCTGTTGAAAAGGTTGCTGCTATTCATTTTGTCGCCACACTTTCATTTGCTAACCAAAATAACAGTTCAAAACAATTAAACAAACTGTTAACCGTGGGTAGACTTGAAAAAGCTTCAATATGTGAGTTTTTTATTTCTGCTTCATTCTTCTCTTTGTACATCTTGACAATTTTCTTGGCAATATAACGAGAAAGAAAAGTACGGAGCATGTTATGTTTGTTTGAACAAAATTTTGAAATGGTGAAATTAAAATTTGAAATCGTGTGTGAAAAATAATGGAAAAGCTACATATTTATGCATATATGTGCATCATCTGTTAAATATTTAACTGATTTTGACATAGAAAACCCTTTGGGTTTATTCGGTCGCATTCCGACATATTTGACCCAAAGTAGAAAAGTGTATGATTTTCAATCAATAATCTTCAATAATGGATTTCTGTCAGTTCACTTTGCTGAATTCCGACATTTTTGACTAAAGTTTAAATAAAATAAGCAAACGAACAAAAATCGACACAAGATAAGACACCATCATTCACAACGATATTAGATTTTAGGTAACAACAACGACATTAAATAACGAAATCGCAATTGTCTTTCTTTAGTTATGTTTAACTTCTGATCTGCTTTGCCTCGCTTTACCTCTGACACTATTTCAATTTGATTATGATAAGCTTTCTGAAGCATAGCGCACCCTATCATCACGTTAACAACTTGAAAGTCTGGAAGTAGCAACAATATGTCCAAGGTATTTTATTTATTTATTTATTATGAATATTTACAATCAGGATATATACACTTCAGTAATAAATTACTGCTATTATTGCGTGTCCTGATAATAAAAACCTAAAAATTCTTAAATATATATATATGTCATTGAGACACCAAAATTTTAAAACATCACTAACGAAAAAACACCGCTATAAACGAATGAAACAAACAAGCAAAAGAAAAGTGAAAGATAAGTTAGACACCACTCTTGAGAGGCTCAAAAGGTGCTCAACACGGATCAAGTGGGCCTCGAGAAATAATGAAAAAACTATTAGTAGTAAAAAGAAATATGTAAATAATAGAAAAACCTATCAAAAACATGAAAATTATTTGCAATTAAAATGAGAGATGACTTTATTCCTAAAGAGTTTTAGTAATACAGGCCATAGCCCAAATGTTTCAGCGTGCTGATAATTTTTCCGATCTTTCTTCTTTCAGTGTGTTACATTTTTGCCCTGTAGATACCACTTCAAACTAGAAAACAAAAAGTGTTTTAGTTGGGTCCATTCTGTCGGATTCTGACAGTTTTGACCCAAAGGATGTATACAGTCAATAAGAGGCGTTTCACACAGTTGGGAAATGGTTATATAAACAATCATTGATTATTTTTGTCTCATACCAAATGGAGATATCTAAGCTGGACTGTGTATTCGGTTAATATTCATTTATTAATTTTTCACTGCCGATTTGCCTATTTCTTACTAATTTCATTCGTTTGGGTTTAAGTTCTGCTTAACTTTTGACTTTTGGCCCAACAGGAGAATTTTATCCTGTTACAATAAGCTAGTATAGACTTCTCTAAGATAACAAGAATAATATATAATGAAAAAAATAGAAAACAGCAACTAAAAACATAACAAAACAACAAACAAACAAACAAAATTAACCACCAAAACAATTGACGCCAACTCAATGTAATTATCATGACAATGAATTTCGAAGGACTGATTGATCAGTGCCAACTCATGTAAAATATTTCCACAGTGACTGTTTATGAAAGTTTGTCGCTTGTAATCTACATTTGTTTATTTAGATAGAACAAAAAATTCGATGTTAACTATCCTCAAGTATCAATACTCTCTAGACAGCAACAATAGTATCAGATACACAAAAATGAGGCATAAGGACGACAGAGTCCATAGGCTTAAGAAAACTTTTGTTAACCGACTTAACACCTTGGTTAACCATTGTTAACCATGGATCGAGACCGGAATGCTAGTTTAAAAGTGTACTCTAGAAATGATACCACTTTGTATTGAAACAACCGAACCGAATACTTTTATAATGTTGTTCGCATTTATCTCTCAGCAGTCCCATTTTTTGAAGTTTTTTCACTCAGAAAGAAGTTTTCATGTTATGTTACCCTTTATTGCAACATGGAGGATGATTTGAGTCGTAGAGTAAAACTGCGAAAATTATATGATTAACGAAAACGTATTGTTGTGAAAAAGAAGGAATACCAGGCAAAAATGTTTTCTTTGTAACTGTCAAATGTAAGGGGGTTCACATGGATAAAATCTGTCTGGTAAAGCTGCTTCGACTTGCCGAGTTCTTACTTTTCTTATCAAAGCCAAAAAATCAACTTTTGTTCACATGAGAAATGTATAGGTCGCTGTAGTCGCGCGAATGAGCGAACTGATTTTTGATTGGCTGATGCAATCCCATTCGCCTGGTACTTCAAATCATTTGAACTACTGAGCGAATGAAAAAGCTGTTGTTTATCGAAATTCTGGGAACATGGTGTGAGTACTTCTAACCGGTCTGATTTTCCACACAATGCGTATGTTTCCCTTTTAGTGCATAAACAATGATAATTTCATGGCATTTGTCAGGCCAGTTTGTGATGTGAACATATGAACATTTTCATGTGAACCAACCCTGTGAGCCAAACCAGCCCACTGCGCCTGGTTGAAATCCCCTAAGACTAATTTTTACAAACTTTAAGGATGGAATTTATGTGATTCATGTGAACGACGAGATCATAGTGTGGCAACAACTTAATGTTGCACGATGTTCTTAGAAATAAATAAGAAACGACAATACTGTAACGTACTGCAAAATTGTCAAACTACGCCACTTCAATACAATCTTATCTAGATCCGTTTGGCTAATACATTGTTTTTCTTTTGGAAGCATGGGCTTCCTCTTTAATGCCTGGACTTAAAAAAAGATGTTTTATTGGATAAAGGATTCAGACAATGACTACCATGTCATATTCTTTTTATGTTCAAATTTCTAAATCTGTAAGATGCTTTTGGCTCGGTCATTACCTCGTAAATAACAATAATTAACTATAAAAAATAGTTCTAATATCCAGTCACGCCTTGCCAAGAACAGGTATGCGAAAAATCGTCTAAGAGGCGATACTACTGCTACTACAAAGACTGATTTCATAAGTTGCTCGTTCAATCATCAGCTCCGTTGGAGAGAAACTCGTATCATTGTTCATAATCATCAGCTTCGCGATCTATAAAAGTAAGCAAAGTTAAAATGAATAAGTTACTGTATATAAAAAATAAAAGTAATTAAGAAACATATCGTACTTCTGGATAGAGCAATGAACGGTAAACATCATTGACGTGTTCCACATTGTATTTCCGCATAATAATGGAAGAGATTTCGTGATCACTAGAAACGTCTTTCACGAAAGATACGAATGTATTTCTCTAAACATAAACGTCAATGAAATCAACCTGCAGAAAACTTTGCGGATATTAGACTAGTAAAAAAATCAATATCACGATCATTGCACAAATTCTCCTAATTCATTAGCAATTACCGATAATTCTGGTGTGTATTCTTCGTAGAATCTGTTGATTTCTATTAGTTGCTGATTTTGATCATTGGATAATTTCTTTGCAAAAGCCTCAATTCTTGGTGACAAGCTCCGAGATGTCAGGATGTTCAAAATCCAGATCTGAATTTTAGGAAAACAACAATATGAATGGACACCAAATCAAAGTTATTTCTAAGCAAGTATATAAAATTAATATATGTAGCTACAAATTAGACCTTACTTTCATTTGTTCCTTAAAGAAGTTTAGTCGTCGTTTAACTTTTTCCTCGTTGTAGAGCCAATACAACCTATAAAATATCATAATTTTATAACAAGGACAAATTTACGCTATTTTCTATGACTTTTCTCTATTCATTTCTCTTTTCCTATTTTCTCTTAACTTAACGTTACATGCTAAGTAAAACTTTTCTATGAAGTTAATTCAACGCCAAAATCTCGTTTGTCAACTCGTCGAATCGTTTTAGAAATTAACATGGTTCGCAACAAGTCGACATTCAAGTCATCGAGTCGTTTTAGAAGTTAACGCGGTTCACAATAAGTCGACATTCAAGTCGTCGAGTCGTTTTAGATGAACACTCGCTTGTCAAATGAAGGCGTTTTAGAAGTTTGTTCGTTTCAGATGATGATGCGTTGTTCCAAATTTGTCGGTCTTTCATATCAAGAACTACTAAAATTTCATGATCTGTTTATTAAAAATGACACTATTCGTGAGCCACTTACTTGACATCAGGCGATAAGGGAGTTCCACACTAACTGAACATGAACATATTAATGTGAGGTATATATTTCTTTATAATAAAGATAAAGAGAAGGGATCTCTTTCGGAATTCTAACAAACAATCAAATGTATCTGAAAGAAAAGGGAACCCTTCACAGTTTGGTCATTTTCTCATTCATAACCATGCAATGGCCCATGCTTCATGCAACTACTAGAAAATATGACGGCCAGCAGCATAACTTATGTAAATATGACACAAAAATCTGTTTTTGTGTGAAAGCCAACACTGACTTAGAGAAACTGGTAATGAGGTTGCACCGCCTCATTTTCTGAACTGACTGAACATCTAAAACGGCTAATCTTCCGAAGCGCCTCAATTACACAGCATCTAGTGACCCTAACTTCTAAAACGCCTCAAATTGAAAAGCGAGTGTTCATCTAAAACGACTCGACGACTTGTATGTCGACTTATTGTGAACCACGTTAACTTCTAAAACGATTAATGACGTCACGAGTCAACATCTAAAACGACTCGACGACTTGATAAACGAGATTTTAGCGTCGATCTAACTTCATAGTTTTCACATTGGTTTTTCTCTATCACTATTAAAAATCCTTCAATGGAAAGCCGTGCTCTTACTTCTCTTTCATGAAATTTGTTTCTGCACATCGGCAATTATTCTTCCCACCGACACAAAATGCATGATATGTCAATCGGCAAGAAGGACAAAATATTGTCAAAGGGTCTGTTGAAACAGTTGAACACCATCTGTTATAGAGACATGGGCTTTTGTCATCCATTTCATCGGTTGGGCTCAATAATACCGTAACAACATCGTGGTGGAGGATGTGCACTCTATCACTTCTGAATCCCGATTCCAAGTAAATGGTTTCATCGTCTTCGATATGAATGACAAAATCGGTACCAAGCGTGAAATGAAGGCCCAGCATATCCAATACATCTTTAATAAATAAATAAGAACAGAGTAAAAGAAATTTTCAAAAAAGCTTTTTAATTTTGTTGCCGGTTACTTTTAAAGAAATAACACAAAGCTTGTACATTAGTTTATCAAAAAGGAACTGATAACTAAATAGTCATTGCTTTGCAGAGAAGCAGGTCTTTCCTCATAATTAATCATTATGTCAAATAGTGAAAAAAGTAAATTTACTGGTGAATTCCAATCAAATATAATAGCCGGGAAACTGGCCTTAGTATTTGTATTCTTACTACATCTCAATAAGTAAAAATTTTTTAAGTAAACCTTAGATTTTAGGCAGTATTTACCATACAATTCAAAATTAATTTTTCTTTTACATAATCACTTTCATTAAAAAGTAATAAAATTGGTACCTATATCCTCCACCACAGAACGTAACACCAAATCTTCAATACTTTCTTCTGTAGCAACACCTCTGCTTTGAATAAACGTTTTACTCAAACCACAGCCCCCTTCATTTCTCTATTAGTGAATAAAGTCAAATATGTTTGAGAAATACAACTTAGAAATGTAGAAAGTTTCAATTTTCATAAAAAACACTAGCATTCTAAGATGCTTCGGAAATTAACTTCTTTATTTTGAATGCTTTATATAATATTCAGATGATAAATTTTGGGTTGTAATTTACTTACAATTTCTTCTAATTCATCAAAATGCTCCACAATTCCAATTACAGCAAGAACCTTTAAAAATTTCCAATCAATGCAAGAAAACGTGAATGCTGATGAAAGAGGTCCTAGAAATCGGTGTTCTGTCTGGATCGGCATAGGTTCTTGAGATTTTAGGGTTAATGGTACATGTTTTCTTAAGCTAAAGCAAGGATAATAATGAATGCCAATTTGAAGCTAACAGAGGTGTAAAGGAAAGCAAGAATTAATATAAAGTATTTAAAAAAATTATTAGTTACTGTAAAGATATTTCATCTGGCTTGATAGTGCGGAAATAACTGTGGCTTTTAATGAAAGTAACGGCCAGTTTCAGTGTTTCTTTAATATCTGCAGCAGTTTCTTTTAATTCACTGAGATCACCAGAAAGTTTTAAGTTCTGAAGCATTTCATCTGATTGTGCATTTACATATTCCTGAAAAGTAGATCTTAAAAATCTTCATCTGTAACCAATAATCATGCAAACTGCATGTGATGGTAGAAAAAGGAGACTAAACATACCAATTCTATTAACCCTTGATAATCCATGAAGTGTTTTAAAACCAAATCAAGTTCGTTCACATTTGGGCGATTGGATTTATTGTTGGGAGACCGAAACAAAATATTCTCAGGCCACCATGGTGGCCTATTGTCAATGCTCCAACTCACTTTTCCGTTATCTATATTGAGAACAATCATTATGATAGTAATCAGGGCAATAGAGTTGAGTTAATTTGTTTAATTTATGCTTTATAAAATGTATGACATTGACCACATATACATGCATGCTATTCTGTGGGCTTTAATATAAAACATTATATCACAGATGTAGAAATAATATCACACATCTTCAATACAATGCAATACAAATAAAATAAAATACAATACAATACAAAATTGGTGACTCACTATGCCATTTTACAATTTTTATAACGTAGTCTCTCTTTAAAAGGGCATTCATGGACAACCAATCTTCTGGTATCTCAATACTGTCCTCTTCACTTTGTAAGTTTTGTTCTAAACCCAGTCATTCAAGAAATTGGAATCACTGATCATCAACTAAATTTATTCACCAATATATTATACAACACCTTCAAATGCTAGATGATAGCCAGTACAAACCTTGTGTGCTAACTTGCTCTTGTGACAAATATTCTTTAAAAATATCCTGTACACGCTGGTCTTGAATAAATCGATTTATAGCTGGATTGGAAGCTAGCAAAAAGATTGATGTAAATACATTTCCTTCTTAAGTCCACATACCTGACACATTGCAAAATTAATGCCATAACACCAAAGAACTAAAAAATAGATCATTAAGCTCTTTTCATAAAGCTTCTAACATACCATAACCTATTATTGATCCACCAGAAAAAGCCATAAATGCAGCAGGCATTTTACATCGTGCATAAACATTTTTTAGCTAAAAATCCAATGTAAAAATAATTATTCAAAAACTCACAAAAACATTCTGTGACAGAGGAAAGGTGCATAAGCAATGCATCAAAATAATTTATCAAACAATATAAACAATAATTATGTGTTATCCTATATTTGGAGCTTACACTTCTCTCCCAACTTTTTATTGTTCTTTCTTCATATCTCTTTCTCAAAGCCTGAGAACTGCGTACTTTATAAAACATGAACCGACCAGAACCGACCAGAACCCAGCAGGAACCCACCAGAACCCAGACATTCGGATAAATCTTCAGAAGTCTCCGGGTTTATATCAACTTTGCTTTTTCATCCATCCGTTTATGTATATCGAATTTGCTTCATGATGCGACTGATTACATCGAATTTTGTAAGGGAAAAACTAACTCTGAACTGTAAACAAAACTGTAAACAAAACATTCATTATTTATTTATATAAGTATTTTTGGCATTTTACCAGTTATTCACGAAAAAATAAAAAAACAAAGAGGAGAAATTCAAACACTATTCGAAAACAATATTCGAAGCATCACTTGAACAAGTTGAAATTGAACTTGTTTTTGGTAAAGTCTTGTGCTGCTTCGAAGCTCTCATACATACAATTAATAAGATTCATCGAAGCATTTATTCTTCTTATTCTAACTTTTTGGAACCTTTTCTTCTTTTTTCTTGTTTGTATATTTTTGTTTTGAAATCAGGTTTAAAACGCAGTATTTCTGACGGGCATTATTTTATTTTGTTTTTTTTTGTTGTTTTTTTTCGAAGAAGTTTGGTTTTCCTTTTGTTTCTTTTTTCTTACGGCTCATACGTTCTTTTTTCTACGTACCATTGTTCTACTTCAACATAGTTCTTTTGTTTGTAGCAAATAGTTTCTGGTGCTTTAAGCCTTATTTACACTTGCAAATCTACTTTAAATGTATATTAGCATCAGAGAGTGCAACTTATCTCTAAGAGATAAAGGTTAATAAAGTTTTACGAGTTCGTCATGGTTTTGATGCATGCGAACAAAAGAATAATTGAATTTCAATACTTTTATAAAAAATATATATACCTTCATCATAGGTATAATCTAAGTTTAAAAAGTAAGCAACTCTTTTGTTTAGTCATTTCATTACACCCCAAACATTATTTTCGCTTTGAGTTCACAGCCTGAAGCTTATAAATACAATGTTAAGTTTAACCACCTTCTGTTGCAAGTTAAATGACGGCCATTCAACACAATTCAACACATTCAGCGCGGGATATGTATTAAGACCGATGATGAAAATGCTTTCAGGTCAGACAGAACACGTGGCTTTGATATCGTACATTTCGCACTTTTCCGCGTGTTTTCAATGTATAACATTTAATTTAAAGAGAAATCGTAGTTTTAACTTATGACTTAATGTAATTGCTGGCGAAATGAACCCGGAGACTTCTGAAGATTTATCCGAATGTGAACCCAGCAGGAACCCACCAGAACCCAGCAGGAACCCACCAAGAACCGACCAGAACCCAGCAGAGACATACCAATACGGACCCTGCAAACGGGACCCAGGACCATAAAATCAAAGGTGGGAGCCGCGTCCCGCGACACTAAAATCAAAAGTGGGACCCGAGACCCGAGACCCTAAAATCAAGGGTGGGACCAGGGATCTTTACATCAAAGGTGGGACCCAGGACCTAGGACTCTCAAATCAAAAGTCAGACCCGGGATATGGGTGCCGAAGTGTGCACAAAATTTCTCTAAACAAACAATTCTCTTGATTGTGTCGAGTTGCGTAATAATAATGTATTGCAATGTAGTTTTTCAGCTTTGCAAAGTGGATCTATTTGAAAGTGCAGTAATTTCCTAGACACCAGTCACCAATATCACCAGTGTGATATCGTGAAGTATTAAAATTTATTTGTGCACTACTAACTTAAATAATCGTGTGGGTGATTTTTTGTAACGTGGTAAAAGGCCTACTGGGAAAGTGGGATCCGGGAATCGGGACTCCCAACCCTACATACAAACAGGTGGGACCCAAGACCAGGGAGCGCCTATATGTGATAGGTGGGACACACCAGATTCAGATCCTTTCTCCCTTATACAATTGTAGCTCGGAGAACTGTGAATTCTTTCTTGTTAACTTCAAAGCTGGAGCCACGTGTGATAATGTAAATGTTAATCAATACTTCTTTTAACAAAAAGTGTCAAATCATTTTCTCATTAAAAATAAAAGGCTGTGTGCTAATATATATCTTTTCAAGAGAATTGTTTGAGTCCTGGGTCCTGGGTCTCGCCTTTGATTTTTAGGGTCCTGGGTCCCGTTTGCAGGGTCTGTATTGATGGGTCTCTGCTGGGTTCTGGTCGGTTCTTGGTGGGTTCCTGCTGGGTTCTGGTCGGTTCCTGCTGGGTTCTGGTCGGTTCTGGTTGGTTCTGGTCGGTTCATGTTTTATCAAGTACGTTTTTTATATTCTTATTTGAGAAGTTTCAGAATATATTATTTTTTACCTTGAATCAGAAAACAAACAAAATATTTTTGTGTGTACTTAATGACCCCCGTCTATAATGACTGTCGAGAATCAAAACATTCGAATGATAATTCCAAAATATCGAGAAGAAGCTTCGCAGTGAAACAAGATGGCGGAAAAATGACTGGGAGAGTTTTACGCAAGGCAGACATCCTCCATCCATTTTTTATTATAATGCCGGTCGCCGATTCTCGATTTAGCGTTTTTCACAAATGAGTGTGTTAAGCTAACAACAAGATGCGATCATGCCTTTTCTAATTGTGTACAAAACTTCGAGTTATTGTCTTTTATATAAGCAACTTATCGACGCGTATAGGGAATATTGGGAAGAATTTGAAATAGACAACTCAAAAATCAAGTAATCTCTCTCTCTTTTTTAATCAGCAACAAAAATCAATTGCATTATCTGCTTCTTCAACGGTCATTGACACACATTTGCAATGATACCATTGAGGGCATTTCGTGCATTGCACCCAATCAGTATTGTGCTCGGCTGACAGCATGCACACCTAAAAAACAAGCAATCACAATGTAATGTTTTGTTGTTGTTGTTGTTGAACATTTCTTATGTCTCATATAGCTCTGTGACAGTAGTATAATAACAAAAACCTACTCGACAAAAATTGTGCATTGATTCGATCTTTCTCCACGAAACGTCCCACTGAATACAGTTTCCAGTTATTGTTTTCAATATGTGTTTCCTGTATCCAGTTGCATTGCATTGATCAGTTAGATTTCCACCTAAAAACATAGATTAGACATTTTCAATGCGTGCGTATTTTTGCGTGAATATTCAGAGTACTCATCGCACATACCGTCAGTAATTTTTTGTGCATAGAAACAACAAAACACGCCGCAGCTGATGGCATCTGATTGCAGAACATGATCTACACATTCTACAGGGGCCAATTTCTTGAATTTTTCTTTCATTATTCTAGCACCGATCGAGCCTGCTTCCATGTGCTTAGATTTAATGAAAGTGTTCTCCATTGGATCCAAAACAAGAATTTTATTGTTCACGATATCGAGAACTACTAAAATCCAGTGTGAACCAGAGATGTTAAAAGGAACGAAGAGAAAATCTAAAGCGTTCTCATCGACCTAAAAAAGAAAATCAAAATTATTCTAACAAATCTTTGTACCGTTTGTAATGAATAATAATCAAACAGAATAAACAGAATACCTCTGAGAGAAGTCCACGAATAGAACGGCAACGTGAGACAGCCAGTGCTTCGACGGGATTGATAAATCGCACTCTTCGATTTTTCAATTGCTGGTGGTATAGATATGCGCTAATAATTTCATCAGATAGCCAACCAGGTTTGAAGTAAGGTTCTTCTTTTTTAAGCCATTTTAATTCTTCTTTTGAGAATACAGTTTCCAGTGAGAATGGAGAAATGTATGAGATCTTGAAGCAATTAAATGTTAAAAGGGAAAGTCGAAGATCATCTAATTGTTTAATTCGTGGCACAATATATCCAGATGTGCAACCCTTCTTAAGATTATTTTGTTCCTGTTTTTTTTGCTGGATTTTTGTTGTTGTTTGCATCTGCGTCGGTTTACTATCTTGGTTTGTCGTTAATTCTTGCAATAGCTTGGTCTTTTTCTCAAATGATGGATGGATGAACTTTTTTCCATCATTTTTCTGCCTCGATTTTTTTGTTTTCAGAAATTTTTTTGGCCGCCACTGCAAATCCAACTTCTCATTTGGTTTTTGATCAAGTTTAGCGTCCATAGTAGGGATTTCTCCTTCGTCGGATTGAAGAGAAGCTATAGCTTCAGCTTGCTTGATCATGTCTTCCAACTGTCGATTGATTGAGCTGAGCTGCAATCTTTTAACATTAGGATTTTGCATCATCGTTTTCAGACTTTTAATATTTTTTAAAAATCGTTCTTCATCAGTTTGTTTTCTTTCTTTTTCTTCTCTTTCTTCTCCTGTTGTTGTTGTTGTTGTTGTTGTTGTTGTTGTTGGGAAGACTTCTGATGGTGAAATGTGTAACATCTCATCAAAATTTCTGCTAGTGGATGCTTTGAAAACATCCCTGCTCTCCAAAGAGTGGATTTTGTGGATATGTTTGCATAAAGGCGCTTGGTCATTGCAATTGCAAGCATACAGATGCGAACAAAGAGCAACACATTCCAATTCAAAGCATTTCTCACTGCATGTTACTTCATTACAAGTGCTGGAAATTTGCTTGACTTGGTACCATAGGCAACCATTTCCATTTGTCTGGGATTTTATTTTCCACGTTTTACCACCATCTAACCGCTCGACGTCAACATCAGAGATTTGAGTTCCCCTTATATGACGGTTGTTACAATCTGTAACATCTTGCTCCTTAGATGGAATTTGGTAAAGAGTGTCACGCTTATGACGCCAAAAATCATCTTCTTCGATAACAAGCAGAAGGTTTACCAGATCATCTAACCTTTTATTCGGTTTTCTTTCCATATAAAACGTTTTCAGCTTGTTGTGAAAGCTCTCCGCAAACATATTGGTATCAGTATTACCATGAGGAAAGTTTCGATAACACATGGCCCACTTCTCTGCTCGGTTAGCATAATACTTTTCAAAATATTCGATAAAACGTGGACAAACTCTTTTATATTTTGCTAAGAACGCAGCCATCATTTTCTGGAACGCTTCTTGTGATTTTTCCTCTATGAGCATTTCTAGGTGCTCATAAACTTCAATCTGGATCACCTGATTTCCAGCCAACGGGATTTTGTTTTTCCAAGCCTTCTTGACGTGCCATTTACAAAGCAGCTGCTTGCATTCTCCGAAGACATTTGTAAAGGCATTCCATCCTGAGTTGTCGTCGTCTGTCATGACAGCGTTAATTTTTACATCTTTCTTGCAACGCTTCTTTATTTCTTCGAAGAATGGCTTCAAAGTAAGTTCATCTGCATGATTTGAAATTAAATGTCCAACAGGATAACCTTTTCCAAATTCATCTGGAACAAGCAGATTTACAAGGGGAAAATCGTATTTGTTGTTTTGTGTGTTGAGTCTATGCAAACAATTTTAGAAGCATTCTTCTCAAACATTGCCAGTTGCTCTTTGGTTTGAATGGCTATTACAAATGTGTCATTTTTGACGTCGATTGTATCGTAAGTTTTTGGTCCGATTAGCGTCTTTTCACCTTGTGGCTTGTACACAACTACGACATTATAGTTCTCTCTCTCTAATTTTTTGACAAGCAGATAAGTGGAAATGCTGTCATCTGGGTGCAATCGTCTTCCATTTTTCATTCGCCTTTTGATGTCGGCTATATTCTTTTTAGAAACGAGTTGTGTTTTTGTTATGGCCTCAGTCGAATGTGCACGGTTCTCTCTACTACCCAAATCATTTCGTAAATCTCTGTATACATCTTTCGGTGGTACGCCAATAGCCAACTTTGCCGTAATATCTGCTTTGATGGATTTTGGAATTGGTTGGTATACAGTGTTGAAGACATTTATGGGATGATTATGAGACTTGATATAAACTACATTTACAATATTGTTAGATAGATTATATGTAACAGTCATTCTTGCTGGACATAGCATTCCAGTTTTAACAGAGCCTCTTTTATATCTCTTAATTGCTTTTGTTGTTACTTCTCCTTTTCTTTGGTGAAGCCTATTAACACCGTCATGCTGGCAGTTATAATAACTGTACCTGAAATGCTTTCCACTCCTATCACCCCTTTGTTTGCTGAAGTAAACGTAATTAAGTAGCTCTTCCTTTTCTTTCCATGCTTGAAATTCTTTTTCAGAATTAAATTGGTGGTTTTCTGATTCTATACTAACGTTATGTTTACTCTTCAAATGCGCTATGAAGGTATTTTTCTGATAGAATTCTTCATTGCAGTTCGGATAATGACAAATTGTTCTTTGATCAATTGTTTTTTCATCCTTGAAAATAGTTTCGTGAGCTCTAACCATGTGTCGTTTAAGATTGTCTTTTCTTGTGAATTCAGTGTTACATTTGGCACAAACAAACTCATTTTTGCTGCGATAACTAAATGCAGAGTGAATACATATTAATATATATGCCAGGGAGGATAAAAAAATCCCAGGAGTTCGGATAATAATATCTGAAAGTGATTGCTTCGCGCAGGGAAACATGCACACTGCACCCAACCACTCGAAGCCCTGGGAACGAGGTTGCCCAACTTGTCTATTTTTTATTCTTTTAATATGAAAGTCTTTCAATTTCCTTTGTTTGTTTGTTTAAATTTTTTATATACAGGAAGCACACACATAAAGGAAAAAAAATCAACTTATTTTTTACCTTGCGCTTTTTTTTACTTTGACTTCGGAATTAACATTTAACACTTCTGCTTTTCTAAAAAGATAACAATTTGCTATAAGTCTTCTTAATTGTAATTGTAACGGAAATTCCAAAGTTACCTCAATTTTGGTGGAATGAAGTCGTCTTCACTTTCTTCTATCAGATTTACCACATCCTTTAGTTTCTGCTTTCGCACAATATTCGAAACCCCTGCATTGCAAAAATATACGAAGGTTTGAATACAGTAAAGCATGTGAGAGTAGATTAAGTGTTTAAGCAATCGTTCACCATTTATAGTTTTAACGTTCCCTTTTCCCACTATTACATCAGCAACCGTTTCTTCATCTGTATCTGTAAGAATAAAAAATGAAGAAAAAAAGAAAGAAGTAATAATAGTAGGTTCCTCTTATAAATAAGAAAAAATTTACTAATTATATCAAAAATGTAATATTCTTACCTATATCAAATATATGCGTTGGATCCATAACTTTTTATCATTCTAATTTTAACGATATTTAATACTAATGTCTATATTATACACAGAGTGGCTTTCTGTATTTTCTTTCGCGCGTAATCTGCATAATTGCTGGCCGACTATTAATTCCGGATAAAAATCGGGTTTGAGAAGAGAAATTCGGGTCGGAGGATGTCTGCCTTGCGTAAAACTCTGACTGGGAAGACCGTTGGAAATTCTCGTTTGAATTTTTGGTATAACACATTTAAATTATCGAGAAGTATTAAAGAACTTCCACACTATGACCTTCTGTCTTAACGATATATTTTCAACTAACAAAAATATTTACACGTTATGAATAGCTATATGCTAAGGGGTCTGGAACTAATATAACATCCTCCCCAAGAAGAAGAAATAAAGTAATAAACATAAATAAACATCAGTTCATGTTTGGAATCTCTTTCTCATCTATATATATATTCAACTTGAACTTCTTCGATCGTATTATTGCATTCTACTGGATATATACAGTTTATTTGTTGGTCTCTGTATCTGCATTTTCTTTCCATTTGATAAATATCGGACGTTCGCTATTCTTCGTTGTCCATCACATGATGTCTTAAAGAAAGCTTCCTACGATTCCAATTTTGTACTTGATTCTAGGAATGTTGTCTTCGTGTATCAAAGCAACATCTCCTTCTTTGCAAACGTTGCTACTATTCCGCCTTGACTCCTGTAGCTCAGTTAGGTATTCGTTACTCCATCTATTTACAAATCCTTTCAAAATGTTTTTTAAATGTGACGGTTTATGGGAAAAGGATAACAAGCGAAAAAGCGATTTGAAGCACTTAATCGCTTTTCCACTTCACAGAATCGCTTTTCCGCTTCACATGAATCGCTTTTTCGCTTCACATGAATCGCTTTTTCGCTTCACATGAATCACTTTTCCGCTTCACATGAATCGCTTTTCTGCTTCACATGAATCGCTTTTCCGATTCTAATGAATCGCTTTTTTGATTCTATTTCACTCACTCAAGTGTTGATTAAAATTCTGATAAACATTCCCCCAAGGAATATACCAAAATAACGATCGAACAACTCAAAAAAGAATTATAAGGGACGGTTCCTATTGGCAATAGCTTTAAAACAAACTTTTTTTGTCTTTTTTCTTAAACTGAATGTGAACCACGTTCATTTCACATAACAGCGGTAGAACAACTTAAACAAAAAAGAATTATAGCAGACGGTTTCTATTTGTAGCAACTTGAGAACAAACTGTTGTTTCCTTAATCTCTAACTGAATAAGAACCAGGTAATCAGTTCAGTATTAAACACTAACGCGTGCTACCTGTAATTATACACCCGTCACATTGAGTTTTCAAAATAATGCTGAAGTCGCGATAACAACAACATCTTTTGAGAGTGTAAACATCTTTATCAATAAAAAAATGTTTTTCATGAACTTTTTATTTTTATTTGGCAAAATAGCAATTAGATATAATACTCCCGGTTATCTTTCAACTTTGAAAACTGGTGCATGGGAATATGAAAAATATAAACATACACAGCAGACGTTAAATGAACGAAACGTAGTGAGTAGGTGAATCCTACTTTTCATATTCTAAGAAAATACCATTACTTTTTTTATTTATATCGTTTGGCATCAAAATCCCTTGGATGGTCACATACATGAAACATGGAATCTACGATGTAAACAATCTTATTACGGCGATAGCAACGATTTTAAGTTTTTGTTTTTACATTAATTTTCTTTTCGAAAAAATTTTTTTTTCTCTCTTGGCGTACATTTGTCTTTAAAATATATTTTGCAGCTCATGCAAGTATATTTCTTTTGTTATAAATTCTGGTTATTAATTAAGCTACGTTTACATTAGCGAAAGATCCAATCACGTCCTTTCTCTAGTATTCGTCCGTTTCTTTCCGCATTAAATTTTCCAAAAGTGGAAAACAGCCTTTAGTCTAATAATAAAATCTTTTTTTAGTTTTTGTATCTATTCATATTATTGCGCCAGTTTATAATACCGTTTTTCACCATTTGGTTCTTGTTTACGAATCATTTTTTATTCTTATTATTATCTTCCAAATCGATTTCGAAATCACTTTTCCGCTTCACATGAATCGCTTTTCCGCTTCACATTAATCACTTTTTCGCTTCACATGAATCGCTTTTTCACTTCACTTGAATCACTTTTTCGCTTCACTAGAATCACTTTTTCGCTTCTAATGAATCGCTTTTTTGCAGCGAAAAATCGCTTTTAAAGAATCGCTTTTTCACTTGTTATCCTTTTCCCATAAACCGTCACAAATGTACAAAACGTGAACTAAGTTCGCAATCAGAACTATTTACAATGTTTTCACTTTCGAGATTTAAACGTCTTCCGAAGAGTAAGTGACTGGGAGTTAATACGGCATCAATAGGATTTTCGTAAAGTGAACGTGAGTGGTCTGTTGTTTAGAACTGCCTCTATACGGTTAAGAATAGTTTGAAGCTCTTCGTAGGTTATTCTACTTTTACCCATCATTTTCTTCAGACAACGTTTCACGGATCTTATGACTCTTTCATAAACCCTTTGGACATCCAGCTTCCTGACTAATATCAGTTTCAACAATTTGTGCAGATGGCACCAACTGCTCTTTTAGTAAATTGTCAAAATGGCTTTGCTTAATTCAGTTTGTTAAAATTTTTTAAATCTGTTCTGCAGGTAACTTTGAAATGTCAACTCCACCGTCAGAATTCATTTAATTGAATTTGTTTTCAGATTGAATATTTCATGACATTCCATTGGATGAAAATTATGTGATGACATGGAATAAAGTAGATTGAAGTTCAACTCAGCAGGTGATTTCCCGCATTCAAGAGATTACGTCATGTTTTGGAAAAAAAATAGCATGATGAGTGGTGACCAGCCTTTACTCCTGGGTAGACAAGGAAAGATTTCAAAAAGTTATTTTATCAAAGCAAAGTTATTTTACACATTGAGGTAAGGTTTTTGTCTTTATCAGATTTAACTTCAATTACGTTATTTGCTGCAGTTGTAAAAGCTGTTTTAAAAATATACGACTTTTAGTATCGATTATTATAAGTTTGTATTACAAACAGGACAAAAATCATTTGCCGAGGATGGTTGATGAAATTCTTGGAAATCGCAAGTCAACGTGCCTCTAAAAATACAAGGAAAGAGGTTATTACACTTTAAATGTAGGGAACATTGGTAAGGGATATTAATTATGTCCGCAGTTAGAGACAAATCTGGGATCGAGGATGCCTTGACACTCGTGCAATTTGAAAATATCGATATTTGTTAGCTTGTTATCATAGTTATCATGGCAGACAAGGTTTCCATTGCTCAAAACTTTTTATCTGTGGTGAGCTTTCAGTATGACTTGATTGATTGATTGGCTTGATAAGAAAAAAAGTGGGGATATTTCTTTCCAAACTGAAAAAAAATTTTTTTTTTCAAATCTTGCAAAATTCGCTATTAGGTGACTATGAACGAACTTTCAACAGCGAATGGCCTTAGGGATCATCTCAAAATGTTCGTCCATATTTGTCTTTTTTGTTTCCGTCCTTCATTCGATCAAAATCATCCTTTAATATAATAATATTTGTCCTAGGTTTTTAATAAATTCGACCTTTTATCCTACTTTGAAAAAGGACGGTTTTATTAATTCGATCCAAATTCGATCCAAAAATCGTCCCAAACTCGACCTACATTCGTCCTCTAATCATCACCTGGGAATGTTTTTATGAATTATGTCCGCAATTCCTGTGAAAAAAACCTTCAAGTTCGTACAAACAAACGAAGAAGGTTTATGAGTGCAACTTTTGATCCGCAAATATCACCCAACGCGCAATGTTTGTATTTGTATTAAGTCTAAACAACGGCGATTTTTTTGGACTTTAGCACACAAAAAACGAAATTATGCCACAAAGTCCCTTCCATACAAATTTTATTTTAAACATAGAGATATCAGAATCGAATGATGGAATCCTTTTATTTTTAATTTTGTGTAAACCAGACACGTCTCTTTAATTTTACCATTAAAAAGCCAAAAAAACCACATGCAACCAGTTCTTATTATTTTGATTTAATCTTTTTTTGTTTTGAACGTGGTCTTTTGTTACAAAACGGGTGCCTATTTCAAAGAAATTATGTAAACTTTTTTTGTGTTTTTCATATGATTTGTCGTTGGCTTACATAATTATATTCTGTAAACAACCAAGTTTGTAAATTAAATGAAGCTATACATGATATTTCAAAATCAAATGAAAACGGAATTCATATCACTTTCGGGATCAAAACATGGTCGTTGTATTTCATATACAAGACGCCTTTGTTTCCGATTTGCAACACGTGGGCATAGAGATAACTGGATCTATTCACTTGTGTTTAACTCCGATACTCAAGGGATTTAAGAGGGTCTAAAAACAACTCAATCAGAATGTTTAGCACATAGAATTCGAACGAAAGAATATACGCTCTCCGATTGGCTTAAATTTCTTTCGCATTCGTTATTGGGCAAAATTTTAAATGAACATTCTCCGCCACGTGTTGAGAGTTGAATATTTCAGAGGAAGATCAAACAAGATTGCTGGTGGGTAATGGGAGATGAAAGGACAGGTATATGTATTTATTTAATAGTATTTTGTTTTTTCATTAAATTTTCTCATTCTATTCGGTTATTCACAACTTCAATGAATAAATAAACTATACTATTACATCGAAAAGTTATAATAAACATTTGATTCTACACACTTTTTATAAGAATTCTTTTTCTTACAAGAATCACTAGGATCAAAATTGTCAAAATTTGAGAACTATTCGAAGAATCACCTCAAGGCTCAAAGTCTGATAAGAAGTCTCAGGAAAGTTATACGAATATGTTCAAAATGACTATTGTATTCCATATTTTTCATGTTTCCTCCCTCTTTTATTGCTGCAGTTTATCTAAAATACCCTGTTCATTGAAATTGAAATTTAAAATGATATTTACAAAAATGAATAAGCACGAAATTAACTTCAGTATGATTTGCTGACCGAGAAACATCAGAAATGTATGATTAAATAATTGAAAATAAATATATAAATAAATAATATAACTTTATAACATATAACTTTAGAAGTGATAATCTAAAATACCGAACAGAGGTAGTTTTCATATAAAAAAAACTTTTGTCTTGTTTATTTTAATAATTTAATCAGAAGAAAAAGAAATGTGTGTTGAATGTGCGGGGGTTTCCGTAGCTATTAAGATAGCTCCCGCCATTAACACACAGCTTTAGATTTGATTCAAAACTTCGAGTACAAAGTCATCATTAGAAAGAACATCGCATTAATTATTAAAACTATTCAAGAAGATTTGTCAACCAACACGAACCTAAGACAGAACCTAAAGAATCAACCATGTTATTAACCAAAGTTTTAAAGATAATGAACTATGATTGGCTCTCTCGCGGAGATTATCTCGCAAAAAAACTTGCTGATATTTTTTTTCTCGAGCTAATTATAGTTTATTATCTGTAAAACTTTATCTATCTAATCTTTAGAGTAGACTTTCTGCATTTCGAGTTGATGACTTCGTTCATGTCTTTTATCTCATCGTATTCTTCTCTGAACAGCTTTTTCGCTCTGTTGAGAATATTGCCTAAACGTTTTGGCGAAAGGGTTTGCATCGGCATACGATCTTTTCTATTGCCTCCTTTCACTTGTGACGTTGCCAGTTCCTCTAAAGTGTACTGCTTCCCCAGCTCTCGTTTTACATATTTTATGCATTGGTTGTTTGCAAGTGGTTTTTTTTCACGTGGTATCGGTTGTACCTTAGACGATGTTGATGTTATATTAGATGTTGCTATATTAGATGTTGATATATTAGTGAATAAATCACTATCTGGTAAACTTAGCAACTCGTCTAAGTGGGGAAGAAAGGGACCATCAAGGGAAATGTCTGGTAAATCCAGGAGTTTGTCATCAGCGTTTTCAAAAGAAAGTGAGGAATTCGGTAAAGTGGAGATGTAAGGGAGATTATAGGGTTCTGCTTGGTAGGCGGGAGGGTTGGTGACTGCTTTTCTCTTCTTCACTTTTATAAATGACTTGATCTCCTCACAAGCTTCGGAAATTTCAGCAATCGATAGTCTGTTGTGCTCGCATTGGTCCTTAATGGCCTGCATATTCTCATTTAGTTTGCGAATTTCTGCTAATAAGGACGTATCGTTATAATATAAATTGTCCGTGGATGTGGATTGATGGACTTTATCTTTTATCATGTGTTCTTCATCACAACATAAATTATCCGTGGCGGTACATTGCTCGACCTCATCATTATTTATTTGTTCTTGATGATCACAACATAAATCATCTGTATCCACTTCATCATTTCTAATTTTTGCAATCTCTGTCACATATTCGTACAGTGTGGTTAACCCACATTCTGTTGTTACCTAGGAGAAAAATCTGTTGATCAAAGTACTAGCTATTAGTTCTAGTTTCAGCCGTCTATCGAAAGATGATAAATTAATAGATAAAAAAAAAATAATAAGTAAATTATTAACAGCACTTTCATTCTGGTATATGCATCTAATACTATTGAATTTGTAAAGTATTTTTACCTAGAACTACATGTATTAAAAATAATTATAGATGGAAAAAAATTGAATCAAGATTTTTATGAATGCACGTAAATGTACGGGGGGTTTTCGCAGCTATGAAGATAGCTCCCGTCATTAATGAGATGTTAACGTTCCATTCGACGTTCATGGTTTTCGTCGTTTCACATTTCCTTTCGTATTCTTTTTTCTTTTTCTCAGGTCATGACTCATTAGCCGATAATGTCTTTCTTCATCAGCAGCCGTAAAAAACAGATAGGAGCAGCCATATGGACAAGATTTCATGCTTAAAGTTGTCAAAACTTTGTGTTTTACTGGCATAACTTGAGCCGATTGTAATTGGTGCAAGAAGGTGGAATAGTGACCTGGGTAAAAGGGATCTTTAATGGGAACGGGACAAGTTCCACCAAATTGGTACAACAAATCAAGAAAACCATTATCCCTTTTTGGAAGTGTTGAGCAATGATCGCATTTCTGGTCTTTACAACTGATGAACTCGATCTGATAAGCCTTTCTATTACAATGTTGTACAAGCCATCGATATTCCTCTTGCAGTTCTTTCAAAAGTGGCGTTTCATTTATGTTTGTTTTTGATGCGTTGGTGAAGTCTTTCAATGTTTTATGGATGCTTTTCAAGCTAGAAATCGATGGGTTATCAGACAGAAAGGCTTCATCTTTGACAGGAAAACCAGCGATCTTTTTATTGTTCCAGAACTTGGCACAAGCGTTTGAAGCGTTATCCAGTACCTGAAGCCACTTATCTTTTTCGTATTCCTTTGGCACCACGCCGTCGATTTCTACAGGAAAAATCACTCCTACAAGCCAATTAGTGAGAGGTGACCAAGTTCTTTCGATTGGATTGAAACGTGAATGGCCAGGGGCGTATCATTGTATGATTAGAACGTCTAACTTTGCTTCTTTCCACAACCGACCCATTGAAATTAAGTTGTTGACCCCTTTGACAGACCAATCTGGGCCACCATCAGCAATTGCAATTAAATTGTTGACTTCCCGAATTCGTCGTTCAGACTTAATGAAGTTAGCCAAGTATTTCATATGCATCACATTCGAACTTTCAATCAATCTAGATGCCTAAATTTGAACGGAGAGTGGACCAGATCTAGGCCACATTATTTTCGGTCTTCCTTGTTTGTCAGTGGTTATACCGACACCAGAACTGTTAATCTCGTCCAACACTGATTCTGAAAATTGTCGCTGGCGAAAAGACCTTCTTTTACGTTCAGGAGAACACGACCTAGATCGAAATTCCCCAAATTCCAAAACTTGATATCCTGCTGGAGTTAGTTTGCATTGTCGATACGGAAAATCGTGGTTGTTGTAAACCGGCCTTTCTGCTGTCAAGTAAATTTTCCGGATTTGGGCTCGTCTGCTTACGGCTGGATTCCCAACCTCCACTTTATTTTTGTTGTCAACAGACATGCAAAGTGTGCCATCTCGACAAAGTGCAGCCATTTCGTTCACCAAGTTGATTTGAGAACATGTAAATTGAAAGTTTTCGGGTTGTTTTTTCTCACCCGAATTATTTTTAGGTGGTAGGCGAGCATCCACCAAGCTTTTAAAATATTTGCTCGCAATAGTCCCTTTACGGCGAGGTAACAGCAACCGATGTATGGTGCTTCTGCTTAATGAAACACCGAGGGTTTTATTCACGTGCTCTCCTATGTCTTTTAACGTGACGCCATTTGTGTACATCACACTGTCGCGTCGACGCAAATGTGCTTCGGCTGGGTTTTGCTGTATGAACGACGTGATAGTCGGCACAAGATCCGGTATTTTGCTGTGGTAACTTGGCCGACCTAAAACCCCTATAAAAATTAAATAAGTTGATAAGACAATGATTTGTATATCCACGGAATGTCCTCGTAATCGCTCGGATCGCTACTGCTCGCCATTTCGTCCTCACATCAGACAGACTTAAACGATTTAATCTTAGCTAAAACTTCATCCTAATTTATCCTTTTTTATTCGTCCTAAATTTCGTCCTTAATTCAACCTAATTCCGTCCTCAAATTCGACCTAATTCCGTCCTTAATTCGGCCAAATTCGTTCCTTATGAAAATTCGGCTTTTCACCAATTCGTCCATTTCACTTAAACAAAATCGGAAAAAAATCGTTTATTAAAACAAAAAAGACGATAATTTTCGTCCCAATTCGTTCTTTTTCAGGACGAACATTTTGAGACGATCCCTTACTTCTGAATTGGCAAGTATGAGAAAGGATTGTAATTATCACCAGGTCAAATAACACCTTCTGGACAGCATCAGATTCCTGATGCAAAAAGTGTAATCTGAGTTTTGACAAGATTCCCACAAACAACATTACATTTTAACGTTATCAGGTTTTAATATACATTTTATTGTTAGTAGCATGTTTGATGTTGAAATCTGATCATGATGCACTTGCCTTGTGCCTTTGAGAGTGCAAAAAGGCAATTCTACTACAGATTCCAACTAACATTTGATATGAAGACAATAAGTAATTTCAACTGCCCGTTTGGCCTTTCTCAAACAGATGATCCTGGTGGTGTGATTAGATATAATTTCAATACTTCTTTAGCATTTTGAATTAACACACAAACCTTCAGTGACTTCACCAACATCATCTGAGAGGTATCAAGGATACTCTTTTAATGGTTGATCGAAGCGAAACGATCCTATGCATTTTTTTATAAGTTTTTTTGAGCTCTACGGCATGAGTACATTTAGTAAGTAAGTAAGTAAGTAAGTAAGTAAGTAAGGGGTTTATTTCCAGTTTATCCTTTTTACAAGGCTCTTCATCTAGAAATGTGGATGAACTGTGATAGTGCGTTGACGTAAATATAAAAGACAAATTAGATAAAATCAATATAAATTAATATAAAACGCTGAAACGTGCCAGCGCTCTGTCAAACAGGAAGCTTCTTGTCGTTTTTGCAAAGTCACCAAAGTTTGTACTTTTCCTACAACTGATCGGTAAATCATTAAAAACTTTGCACGATTCGGAGTTAAAAGATTTCTCTACCCGATGATTTTCTATCTGGTATTTCAGGGCGTTAGCCAGAAATTGTCAATTGAGGCCGTAAGGAACAGGGGGGTTTGGGGGCCTGTTCTGAAGGGCCCCAAAATTTTGCTATTCTCCACATTCATAGGGGTCAAGAATGTCTAAATTTACAACGTTTTTCTTAGTATTTGGGAGAATACTAAAAGAATAAAAACAACAGGATTTTCTTCAACAAAACTGAACTTTAAAGCTTAAAATAACAAAACAAAAAGAAACTACAGCTAAATTAAGGTCCACATAATCTTAGTTCTCGCAAACTTTTAATAGGGACCTTACGCAACTACGACGGCAACGTGGACGACGACGTGAGGGAAACAAAAGATTCACTTTACTCCATAGATTTGCTTTAGAATGGAAGTCATTTCACACTGTACTATTGGGAAATATTTTTAATTTTACTAATTAGTAAAACGTTGTGTGTAGAACGTGCAAATCTAATAATGATATTAATATCATTATTAGATTTGCACGTTCTACACACAACGTGAAAAGCAATATTTTGAAGTCGTGAGAATAGCAGTACTTCGGAAACAATTTTCCTTGGTTCCTTCATGATTTTGTCTCTCAAAGTTCAAAAAACAAACTTCATAGGCATTACCAATAAACTTCATAGCCCAACTGTATAGTTTCTGCTCTTTTGTGATTTATTGAAGATGAATATCTTGTACGTCGTCGTCCAGGTTGCCGTCGTACTTTCGTTAGTTCTCCAAGATATCACGACGCTACAATGTTTCGTTGTAATGTGAGCATGCGTAGTTCACGAATTTGACCACATACGTTTTTTGTAAACAAAAATTATCCAGAATAGGACAATTTCTTTATTCTTTAAAAGGTAAAATTATACCACAATTAGGACCATGCTGCAAGCAAATGATATTAGTTTCAAAATACAACAAAAATAGAAAATCTTTTAAGTATACTGCAAGAGCGAACTAATTCGTATACTTCATCGGATCTTTTATATTGAATTAAGAAACTTCTTATAGCACGTGCAAAGGAGAAAAAAAGATAAAAAGAAAAGAAAAAGAAAAACAGTAAAGTTTATTTTTTTATAAACGTTTACGAAGGAGTGTAACTGGTAATAATAATCAATTTTAATTTTAATTAATTTTAAATACGGTGGAGTGCGACAGAAAAAAGATAAATTTAAAAGATGGTAGACTATACGATGAATATTTTTATAACGAAGCCGAAACGCATGTTAGTGATGAGTTTCAGCCGATGTTTCTAAACAGAATCAAATCAATTTAACAGCAAGTTTATTTACTAACTTTTCGTAAATTTATTGCTGGACTCAATTGGGAAACTTATTAGTATTTTGGATTGGGAAAGAGCCGTCTAACGGCGTCTGTAGGACCCTAGCTAACACCCTGTATTTGCGTGATTCGCACGCTCTCAAGGATCGCTGCTGAGTACTGAAAGTGTTTTTCAGATACTTTGGCCAGGTTTCATCGTACAGAGATTTGAAAGTTGCTTTCGCAATGCTGAGGGAAATTTCTTCTTTCACAGGAAGCCACGATAGGTTCAGCACGTCATCCACGCGACAGTATTTGTTGTTGATGAAACTTGCAGCGGAATTTTGTAATTTCTGTAAACAATTAGTTAGGTAATCAGGTAGATCTGAGAGAACTGCATTTGCGTATTTAATTCTTGACAGGATTAGAATTGATGCTAAGCTTTTTCGTAGTTGGTAAGGAGTTAGTCGTTTGATGGATCGGAGTGATTTCAATGTGCTGTAACCCGATGAAATTATATTTTGAACATGCAGTTTCCAGGTAAGGTCTTCTTGGAAAGTTACTCCCAGTAACTTTGTGTGATGGATATGCTGTAGATGACGTCCATTAATATGCACTGGTAAAATCTTTTCTTGTAACTTGTGTTTGGCATTCATTTGTGGTGTTGAAAACAGCATGGTTTTGGTTTTATCAGCGTTGAAAATCAGGTTATTTTCGTTGGACCAATTTGATAGGTTATGGAGATCGTTAATGATGAGTTTTGAGCAGGTTGCGATATCATTTGGCTTACAATGTCGATAGAGGTTCGTGTCGTCGGCGTATTGTAAACAAGTTGCAGTTGTTTTTATTTATTAAACTCTCTTTCATCACCCAATAAGAGGGTATATACAAGAAGAAACCTAGGAAAACTTTCGGTTTTAAAAAAAATATATACAAGTTATATACAAAGTTAAAAAAAGAGACATTTAACTCTTTGGGATGTTCGTTTCCAGAATGTCCTTTAGTGTTTTTCGTTTATCGTAGAGGTGCCAGTCTGTTAATAGTTCTTCAAGTTCAGAGTTCCTTTCAGGGTCGAGTTCACTAGTTTTTAGGCTGGGTCTTTGTTTCGTCAGAAGGACAGCTATTACATTGACGTTCGATTTTTTGCAAGTGTTGAGGAGGTCTTGAATGATTGAGTATGAGCGAGTCGGTTCGGGGGTGTTGAGGATTGTGAGTAGATATTTGGAGGTGGTTTCATTTCTCATTAGCAGATGAAGAAGGTTGATTTTTCGGTCATTGAGATATGAGGTGATGGTATCCAGATAGTAATACTGGTTGAGATCAGTTTTGGCGTGTTTGGAGAGGCCAAGAAGTAGTTTTAGTGAGCAGCGGCATTGTCTATTGAGATAGTCTGAGAAGGTCTTGGAGAGTTGGGTAATTTCCATCCCGTAGAGGGTTTTGGGTAGGAGTGTGGCTTTGAAAATTGTAGCTACAGTGTCAGGGTGCATTTTCCGAATACCACATGAGATAAGGGACGATGTTGTTGCCCACAGTTCCGAAATTCTAGTGGAATGATGTTTCTGTAGAGTAATTTCGTTCGATTTGTTGGAACCCCAGGAAAAGCCGAGATGCTGCAAAGTTGTCTGTGGTTTTACCTCTTCGTTGTTCAGTGTAATCCTTGCATCTGGTATGTTACTGGTACCTGAGATAAGGAATTGAGTTTTGGTCGCATTGAATTTTAGACCATGCTTCATACCAAAACGTTCACATTCGTTCACCATTCGTTGAAGGTGGTTCAGGTTCGGACTGAGAAGGATGATGTCATCTGCGAAGACTATTACGGAGGTGTTGATGTTTCCTGGGAGGTGTGTACCAATGTTCATGTTTTGAATGATGTCAATAAGGTCTTCAGTGTAGATGTTATAAAGGTAAGGCGAGAGTATCGATCCTTGTCGTACACCTTGAGATAGACGAAAGGTGGTGGAGTAGTGACCTCTGTATTTGGTGGTGGCATCACCGTTTGTATACAATTTGATCAGGAACTTGATGACTGTGATTGGGAGGATGTTTTTTTCCAGTAGCTTGTTGAATAGAGTGAGCCAGTTGCAGCAATCAAATGCCTTCTCAGCGTCAAGACTGCAGATGTAGACAGGTGTGTTTTCTGTGTTGTACTTCCGGACCGTATCTTGAATGAGAAATTCAGCGTGTATCGGTGAAACATCTGATGTGAACCCAAATTGTGTGTTCTTGTGATCCTTGAGTTGTGGACACTTGTTTATGATGACCTTCTCAATAAGTTTCGTTAGGATCGGGATGAGACTGACTCCTCTATAATTGTTGGGGTCATGTAGTGGTTTGCGATACGACTTCACTATCGGAATGATAATGGATGTAGCAAGAGATGATGGTAGGCTTGACGATTTCATTATCTTGTTAACTAGTTGGGCTAGGTATTCTGCAACGTTATTATTCATGGCATGAATGAAGTGTTCGGTTTTCATTTCGAAGGGATGGTAAGCTTTGTTTTTGTGAAGTCCTGCAACAGCTGTCTTGACGTCGTGTTGCGTGACATGGAAGTCGACCTGATGTTGTTCAAGATCGTTAAGTAGGTCCATTAGGCGTTGGTTTGTCTCATTGTTGTCGATTCCTTCAGTCCGTGGCGTGTTGAGCAGTTTGTCAAAGTGAGTGTTGAAATCATCTGTAATACTCTGGACATCTGATTTGTTGTTGATAGTGTATAGTTTTTGGGCATTTGACTTGGCTAACCGTATCTTTTTCCAGTACGACCTTGGGTTGATATTCTTCAGTTTCTCAGTATTAATGAAATGCTCTGATGTGGACTGGTTTTTACACTTCTTGGCAAGGGTACGAAATTGTTTTCGCGCATAACGATATCGATTGTATGATGTGCTATCGAGATCCCTTGGGTAACCCTCCAGACGCCAGGCATTGAACATAGTCTGTAGTGTCTTGCGGTATTTTGTCAGTTCGTCGTTCCACCATGGTTTCGATTTGAAGAAGTAGAAGTCTGTTCCCCTTTTTACCTTGTTGTAGGCCTCAGTAGCACAGTTTTTGAGGATGGTTTGAAAGTGTGTGATATCTTCATCTGCAGTCGTGGACTTGATTTTGTTTAAGTTGGAAAGCGAGTTTGTGACCAAGGTATTATAAAGGCTTACAAAAGTTGAATTGTTCCACATAAAGACTGGGATGTACTCATTATCTGGTGGTTGCGGCTTCCTTTCAGAAACTCCGAATGGAAGGGATAGTACCAGCTCCACTGGAAGATGATCACCAGTATTCAAATGGTTTGGGTCCATGACTCTACTGCTTTTGAAGCATCTCATTAGGTTTGAAGAGATGAGTATATGATCAATGTAGGATTTGTTAGGTAGTGTCAGATGGTGGTAGGTGTAGTTTGGACCGGTTCCTAATGTGATATCAATAGGTGTAAGTTCATGTGTGGTGATGAAGTCATTTAAAGGATTTGTGAGATTGTTCGGTTTAAAGAATCTTTCCGTAATATGGGTTGAAGGACAACTTTGGAAATCTCCGAAAATAAGAAACTCCGATGTAGCCTCAAAATGTTTCATGATTCCCCCGATTGTTGCGAGCTGGGTGGAATATATATCACGGTAGCTTTGGTTGTTGGAGGCAGATTGAAGATAGACACCTGCTAGGAGAATAGAGAGGTTGTTCATTTTCACATTTACAATAGTAGCATAGTCCTCTTGCATAATGAGTTCTGGATGCTGGACCACATCACGTTTGATGAGGAGAGTGGTACCTCCATGAGGGCGGCCTGAATGACCTTGCTTGGCTGGTGAAAAGAAAACATGAAAGTCTTTTCTGTAGTTATGGAGTAAGTGTTTCTCCGATTCTGTTAACCAAAGTTCGCTGAGAAAAATAATATTAGATTTGGTGATTATACAGTTAATATACGAGTTGTTTCCTTTGTATCCATTACAGTTTAGACAAACAGCTTTACCATCCGTAGTCTGATCCATAATTGCTGTGGGTATTATTGTAGTGGCCATTGTGATCTATGTCAGAATCGTTATTGCGGTAGTGGTTATTTGTTCGGTCATGATTTCTGTTGTTTATGGTGTCAAATCTTCTGTGGTCTGCAGGGCGGTGTCTGATAAGTTTTGGTTGGTTGTCTTGATTGTTGAAATATTGGTTTTGTTCAGGATACCTTTTTTTTGGTAGACGGAAAGGTTTTACAATTAACCCCTGGTACCAGAAGGTTGAATTGAGTGCTTTGTCTTTGTCTTGTATGTTTATATCAATTCGATAGGATTGGTTATACTCATTTCTCTTGTTGAGCTTCAGGTCTACAACACGTAAACCAATATCATTTATTATTACCGATCGAACGTCTTCCTTGCTGAGATTAAGGTTAAGACCTCCTACAAATAGGGAAAACGGTCTCGTCTGTCCAGTAATATTTTTGTTTGGTTCCCTCATCCCAAATACTGTTGACGATTTCGGTTGAGTGTCACGTTTAGGTGTAATAATGGTTGGATTAACGGCGATTTGCGATTCCTTATCCTTGTGGAGGTTCTTTTGTAAAGGTTGATGTCGTTTGTTGATCTCAATTCCCTGAATTTGTGGTGTAAGATGCCTGGGTTGTTCCGGGGGAAGAGTGATGTTGCCTGGAACGAGAAATTGAGTGTCAATCTTCTTTTCGAGATTTGCAATGTGTGTTTTGAGTTCTCTGTTTTCTTTCTTTATAAGATTGACAGTGGAGATAAGTTCATTTATTTTAGCAAGAAGTTCCTTGCTGTTACTATCAATTACATTTTGGTATGGAGTATCTTGGTTGATTTGATTGTTATTGGCTGTGTCAGGCTTGTAAATTTCGATTGCAAGTTTATTGACAATTCGGTTTTCAAGAATGCTTAGACCAAGGCTGTAAATGTCGTATGTTGAATTCAGAGGTTTGGCACGACGCTTCAGATGGGCGAGAGGAGCACTTGTGATATTAAAACCATTGGTGATAAGTATTTCCTCGTCAAAATGGTCGATGAATATCTCGAAAAGCTGATCTCTGAGTTTGTTTATGATTTTTGAGTCGATTTGTCTGAGATGGCTTATGATTTCTGTCTTAGATTCACGATAGATTGTATCAATGTTGACGACGAAGGCAGCAGATGGATCGTCTTTGTTTGCTGAGATGTTGAGAAAGATGTTTGCGAGATCTTCCTTGCTTGTATCAGTTTCATTCTGTATTTGTTGAATCGCATCCGCAGCTGCATCCGCATCCGCCATGTTTGTTGGTGGCCAAGTATCAGTATCAGTTTCAGTTTCATTCTGTATTTGTTTCATTCTGTATTTGTTCTGTATTCTGTATTCTGTATTCTGTATTCTGTATTCTGTATTCTGTATTCATTCTGTATTTGTTGAATCGCATCCGCAGCTGCATCCGCATCCGCCATGTTTGTTGGTGGCCAAGTATTAGTCGACATATTGGTGACGTAGAGGTTGAACAATGTGGGTCCAAGGATACTTCCTTGCGGTACACCAAACGTTACTTCCGTCCACTTGGAGATTTTATCATCAATCTGGACGAATTGCATTCTACCAGTCAAATAACTGTGTAGCAGGCGGATTACAGAGTTAGAGAAATTTAGATCGCTTAGTTTTTGTAAAAGTATTCCGTAGTGGACGGTATCGAAGGCTTTTGAATAATCTGCTAAGACTGCGATGGTGATTTCTCCTTTTGTCATTGCTTTCCTGATGTCATCTTCCATTTTCAAGAGAAGAGTAGTGGTCGAGTGTCCTTTACGAAAACCTGATTGTGTGCATTGGTAGAGATGTTTTTCTTCAATGTAGGCGCATACCTGGCGTAGGACAATTTTCTCAAAAATTTTTGATACAATTGGTAGCACAGATATGGGGCGATAATCTACTGGCTTGGTTGGGTTTTCGACTTTAGGTATAGGGCAGATTCGATTTATTTTCCAGAGACTAGGCCAGACGGATTTGGAAATGCAATTGTTTATGATATGCGCAAGTGGAGAAGAAATGTATTCAGCGACCGGTTTGATGAAAATGACAGGAATGTGGTCGAAGCCTGTTGAACAATCGTTTCTGAGCTCCTTTATTGCAGCCTCTACATCGCTTGGACTAATGTGTTTCAGTTGGAAATGCGAGGGTTTGTCTGGTGCTTGAAATCGGGAGCTTGTATCATGAGGATCTATTCACGGGGGAGATTTTCGAAGTAAGTGAACTGTAGTGGTTGTTTAAAGTGTCAGGATTGGCGCTGATCTTCTTTGGGTTAGGATTTAAGATGCAATGGATTGTTCTCCATATATCCTTTGGCCTTTTTGATGAGAGAGCTTTTTTGTAGAAGGATGTCTTTGCTTGTTTGATAGTTGATTTAAGCTTGTTTCTTGCAGCCCTAAAAGCAACCCAGTCTTCAGTTGTTTGAGTTTGGTGTGCTTTGTATCGTAGGTTATTTCTTTCTTTCTAGAGTTCCGAGATATTAAGATCTGCCATCCAAGGTGCTGGTGGTTGTGTGATTTTGGTTCGTTTCAAGGGTGCGAACTCATTGATACAGCCAGTAATAAGTTGATTAAGCGTTTAAACTTGGTCGTCAGGTTCGTGAAAAGCGAAAATTATACTGAAAGGAATGTTACTAACAGCTGAGATGTACTTTTGATGGTCGTAGCTTTTCATATTTCGTATCATTTTGTAGTGAGGCTCATACTTTTGTTTCTTTACGTTTGCAATTATGTATGCGCAATCATGATCGCTAATCTCGTCGGCAGGAATTATATCCTGGTGCATTACTTTGGATGGAATATTCGTGGTAATATGATCGATCAATGATTTACCTTCTCGAGTTGGTAATTTTATGTGCTGAGTGAGATCAAAGGAGCGGAGAATATCTCTGTAATTGATACATGACTGTTTTGAGTTGTCTAATAAGTCAATGTTAAAGTCCCCAGTGATGCAAATTATTTGATCCCATTTAGCGTGTACTTGGGAGAGAACACAGTCAAACTTTTTAAGCCATGCGATCTTTTCGGCTTCTACTGAGCTTGGTTGATATGCGACAGCAAGAAGCATCGAGGAGTTTTTATTTCTTCCTAGTATTTCTATCCATAAGTGTTCGAGACTTTCATCTAGTTTGTTAATATTGGTACGAATTTTGTATGAAATAGTTTCTTTCATGTACGCAGCAACACCACCTCCTTTTTTGTCCATTCTGTTGCGGAAAGCAAAATTGAACCCAGGTATCTGTACTAAATTCCTCATCTGGGGATTGTCCACAACATTTTCTGTTTTCAAAAGTGATTCGTGAAAAAAATCAATAGTGGAATGGCTTTGTGCATGCCAAATAGTATCATATTAGCCCAGAGAAAACATAAGTCCTCTGAATTCAAGAAAAGTGTGGTTCATATCCGGCTATAGGTCAGCGAAATTTTGTCGACATAAGCTATATTTTAGGTCGGCATTACCATCATGAGGCCAACCTTTGGTCGGCAACTTATTAACATAATTTGAATAGAAGTTTTTACGGTCTCCAGCATTGGCATTGCTTGTTCTTCAAGTGATATAAGAGGAAATATTTCGAGAGCTAAACATTAAAAAACACAAATTTTGTGATTATCTAAGGAAAAAGGAAATATGATTATGGGAAACGATAGATCGTTACCGACATTTGAATTTCCGTAAACGACACGGTAACAATAATGACCGTTTCTGCAAAATTTTCATGCCTGCAATTGAGAATTATCTCACAAGAAAACTGCTGACACACTTTTTTTTAAACTTTGATTCATTATCCTTTAAAATAAAACTAAAATAAACAACGATTTAACATATGTACATTACCATTTGAATACTAATAAAGAATTATCACAAGCTTAGGTTTATTGTTATCTGATCAACGAGCTCTAATTTCTATGCTGCGGCCTTCTTTGCAGGTATCTCAGCTAAATAAATCTTTTTTAATTCAAATTACAGGGCAAAACAGTATTCCTAATGAATGGAACCATAAAATGAAAAAAAAAAAACTTTTAAAATAAACTCTCAAGTTTTCTAAAAAATCCTGTAGAAATTTTCAATAAAAGATTTACAACAAAATACATATACATATGCTTGTCTTTCTTATCATTTCAATCAAACTTTCGGCTGAATTTATCATTAAGGCCACTATTCGCCCTTGTCTTGGGTACTGCTGCCATCTTTGGGCTGGAGTCTCTGCTCATTGTCTTCATCTTCTCGATGGTATTCAGAAGCGCTTAGTTAACTTAGTTGGCCCTGATCTTTGTACTACTCTTCATCCCCTGTCACATCAGAGAAACGTTGCTTCCCTGTCTCTTTTCTCGTACTGACTAAACCAAGGACCCAGCTGGAACCAGCACAGTTACTAAATATTTTAAAAAAAGACGTGGTCATTCTCGTACAACGTATTGTGTTTGCGATCCCCACTCGCGATCAGAATTTGTTGTGATACTTTGGATGTATGGAAATTAGTTCGACTTGGTATGGCCAAACGGACCTAGATGAGAAACGAAATTCTATTTTATTTTGTACATATTTTTAAAAGGTAATACATGCGTCGTTTTATATAACTAAATAAATTAACCACTTTTGTATTGTTTTTGTAACTATTCTTAAGGTACATATCCCACACATTCTGAGTATTCTTATGTATCCCACCCATCCCTGTGCTACAGTATTTCATTTAAAATTGATTCAGTTTGGTCACTGACAATTCTGGACTATGGGTCCCTGTTTTGGTCACTACGGAAATTCAAATATTTGAGTGCGTGAAACTACTGTTTAGCAATGATTCTCTGTTGGTTTCAGCTGATTCCTGAATTGTTTACTGCCGGTTCCTGGTGGTTCCAGCTGGTTCTCTGCTGGTTCCTGGTGGTTCCAGCCGGTTCCTGATAGTTCCAGCTGCGTCCTTGTTTTAGTCAGTACGCTCTTTTCTATAAATACTTTGGACATTGTTCGGATGACTTGCATCAACTGACCCCTTCTCCTAAGACTTTCTCTCGGAACACTCGTCTCTCTTCGAATTCTCATCCTTTGACTGTTCAGGTCCCAACCTATTATAAGAACTTTTATATTCATCTAGCTTTTTTTTCCTCGGACTGTTTGCCTCTGGAATTCTCTCCCTCATAGTTGTTTTCCTGCTGAGTATGATCTGCAATCTTTTAAATTCAAGGTTAACCGCCACCTTGCTCTGTCTTAATAACTGTTCTTCCTTTTCTCATCCCTCTCATCTGTCTTTATAACTGTTTTTCCTTTTCTCATCTCAGTAGTGGCTTCAGCCTTGCAGGGAGCAACCTTTTTTTTTTTCATGTTATGGTGACGTTTCTTGAGATATTTATGAGACAAGGACTTTGTAATTGAATCAGATATCTATGGCGGGAGTTTGATTTAATTTTCCTGAGCTGACCTGAGGTGGGTGATGAAAATACCATAATTATCATAATTTACTTCTAATGTTTTATACCTATGGTCAATCTGGTTCCATTGCATTCCAAACCCTAACCCTATACAGGTAACATAATGTACATAACATTTCTTCAATGTTTTTAAAGTGAGCTATCGAGAAGGCATCTTTAATTAAGGGCAAGTTCAGCCCTGTGGTTGGACAACCTGCAGCCATGGAGCTCTTCCGATCAATTAGGTACCAGCTCTCTTATGAATTCCCTCATTTGCACTTGTTCCGTCTACATTTATACCTCACAATCTGTTTGTGACTGCAGTCACAATACTATCAAGTATTCCTGCTGCATCAGTTGACTTCACAGACTCAGCACTGAAATACTTAACAGTTGGAGTCATTAAAATCATTAAATGGTTGTTCTTTCATAGTTAAATAGAAGGCACTGTTGAATTTATATTCTAACACTTCTATCCTCAGTACACATCTTCTTAAGACTGCCACCAATGGGTGTTTGTTCGATAATTCTTTCAGTGTAGGTCAGTTTTAATACCAAGTTCTACTATCTGTTTATGGGGTAAAGAGTTAAAATGCGTCTTTAAACATCTTTCTGGACATTCGTAGTGCCAGGTCTAATCCATGTTTCACTAAAGTTTTTCATGGAATTTATTCTTGATTCCCAAGTTTTACAATGTTTACAGCCAAGTCTAAATACTTTTTTATTAGCTATTCTTTAACTGGTCTTTAAATTTATTGGTGCCATGCATGCAAACAGATCTTTGACTAAAAGGAGTACTAACGAATGATAACAAGGTGGGCTTATTTTGTTCATCATTACCTGAATATGAACTGTTAGAAGTTTTACGGCTTCATTTGATTTAGTTCTTGAGATATTTACAATTAAAGAGCTCAAACGGTTGC
The DNA here is from genome assembly GCA_027922465.2 of Turritopsis dohrnii. Classification (NCBI taxonomy): domain Eukaryota; kingdom Metazoa; phylum Cnidaria; class Hydrozoa; order Anthoathecata; family Oceaniidae; genus Turritopsis; species Turritopsis dohrnii. The sequence goes on along the minus strand of BQMF02000604.1, from coordinate 92,178 downwards.
CATGATAGATTTTAAAGAGGCATCTTGTTCATTAATTTTTGAAATTTGTGCGAACAATATTTGCAGTCATCATTTTGTGAATAATATAAGTGAAAGAACAACAAGACGATGTACATGAAACTATTTATCCATGAGAAATAAAATAAATTGTTAAAAGCTGAGTTGAAATAAATTTGTGTTTGTACCATTTCATATTCATGTTAGCTTGCAGTGGAGTCGTATTTATATGGGGAAAAATAATTAGCTAATCAAATAAATTTCTACGAAATGTAATGTTTTCAACCTAAAAGTTTATTTTGTATGTATGCTTATTCACAATGCAATTATTTTGGATTAATCACAAGATGCCTAATGATGAAATAAAGTTGCAACTTGAGTTTGAGAACTCGTGTAGCCTTGTTATGAAACGTGAAAAAAAACCTGTGAATTTTTAAATATTATTGTTCCATGCCTATTAACTTTTCGTTCAAATGATTAATAACTCATATCAACAAGGACCGTTTTTACTTAAGCTTTTTTAGTTATAAACAAAATGCCAACATGTATGGTACCTGGGTGTTCCAATACCACGGGTAAAGTGAAAAAGAGGTGTTTTTGAATTCCAATCCCTAAAAATAAAGAGGAAAAAGAACATGCAACAAAATGGTTTGTGAATATGAAAACAGGACTCAAAGTAGAGACGTTTAACTTTGGAAGCGGCAAGTCTATTATGTGAAGATCATGCTCATAAAAATTGTTTTGAGCGTGATTTGCAAGCAGAGTTGATGAACAGGCCTTCTAAAAAGAAGCTTGTACCAGGTGCGATTCCTACGATACTTAAACATAAGACATATGATATCATCAATATGGATGGAACAACGGGAACTGTATGAGCAACTTCGTTTAAGCGTCAGCATACGAAACAAAGTGAAGAGGTCAGATTATAGCCAATTAAGTTTCAGTTTTTTTCTTAAAGCCCATTAGATTTTATTGTACCCTTTGTAGATTATCAAGAAAGCATGCTTGCAGACGGAAGCTACTGCTGAAGTGACATGCGAGAAGGCTAAGAAATCAGCCGAAAAGATGCTTGCAACCCAGATATTTCTCCATTCATAGAATTTGCTCCGTCTAAACCATGAAAACTAAGTTGTGTAATATCGATTTATTTTTCTAATAAAACTTCGCTAATCTTATTACATAGAGCTTCAGCACCTTTACTTCCAACTTCTTCAACTAAACCCAAAAATACTTCTTCAACAGCGTGTGTATCACTATCTACAAACCGGATAAAAATGGACATCATGGCTCTGTCAGCCATATCAGTAGTTTCATCAGCTAACAAACTAAAATCATTTCACAGGAACTGGTATCTCTAAGATGGGCGGCAATGTCATCATCTCCTAAATCTCGTAGAAAATCTACGACATCAAAAAAGTTTTCTCGTATGGCCCATATGAAAAAAGATTGTTGTGTTCATGAACTTCTTAATGACCCGTCTGTTTCTAGCCTTAGTGCTTTCTTTGTGAACTTTTCCAGCATTAATTAATTGTTTATACACGCTACCCTTGGATAGCATTCTTCTGACTTCTTGACGCTTGGCAACTGCGGCATTATCCTTAGAAGAAAATTGATGGGTATACAACCAACCAAATGAAATAAAGGAACCTTTATAGGTGAAGTGTAGGAGAAGAATGACAGTAGTATAATCATAAACTGGAAATTCCAAGATTGTATTCATTTCAGGTCTTAAGTAAGTCTTCCCCACCTTTGAATATGTTGGTGAACTTAGGAAAATGCTCTTGTTGATGCCTAACTGATAATATTTGTTGTAATATTTTTATACTCTCTTCCTGTGAAACTTTCTCCCCAGAGTAGCAGTTCTATTTTCAAGTTCCCATCCAAAGACATCTTCCACATGATTGGATGGGAAAAATTCTATGTATCTATAAATAGCATTGCTGGTGTTTTGCTGTGTGGAAATTATAGTACCACACTTTATTTAATAGGACCTTTATAATGTCATAAGGTACATGAACCTGAACAGTTTTGCAGCCTTCACAAGTCCATGGCTGCACTGTTTCATGGTTCTTACTTCACAGATTTCAGCTTGACAGCTTCCTGTCTTATTAGTACTAATTCATATGATATGTATTATATATATTACTAGTATCCTGTGTAAAAAAATTTAACAGGTTTTTCTGAAAGTGATGTCTCAAAACATGGTGCCAAAAAATTTGTGCATCCGCTTTTTTCACTCTGTAAAATAAATTGTATCAATTGAAGATGCAATGCAATGGTTTCCTGTGATGAAAATAAACAGAAGAGACCTGGAAACAAATCCAGGGTAACATGGAAACAATTATTTTTAGAAATTCGATAGTATTCGAGGTGTTTGCTACTGCACATACAAAATTCTAGTAGTGTACCACTTAATGTTTCTTCAGTTATTTACATATCTGTATGTCAGCAATAACTGGGGTTTTGAAAGAGGAATAGTGAGTATTCGGACTTGCTTTTATGGCTGGGATCAATTCTCTCTTTAATTTCCCAAGTGACTACGTTCTACTGACAATTGCGGTGATTTCAAATTCCTTGTTCACAACATTGGTATAATTTTCCAAAGATTTTCTCTGCTTTTAGCTCAACTGATTATGTTCTTTGAAGTGTAATGTACTGATGTTACTGATGTTTGCGATGTGGTAAAATATAAGGCGATAGAAATGCATCATTGCCAAATGGGAATAGGTTTTCCACTTTGCCAGATACCCATGTAATTTCCTGTAAGTGTCTACTGTAGCTATGGCCACTGCCAGGTATCAGTGCGTTTGCAACATACATCAGTAGGGGTAAGTAGTTGATTTTCATTGCCTTTATTGCTCTGTACTTATGGTCAGAAAACCATGTAATGTGTCTTTTAAGAATAATAAATAATAGACAAATTCCTTACGACTTTTGTCAGAATCTTTTCCAGATAAAAACTTCACACCATTAATTCTTTGTAACTTGATAAGCCCTGAAGATTCTTGAAAAGATTGTTCAGTCTTGCAACATCCTAAACGGTTTTTGATAATGATCATTTCTATTTACAGTTAATTTAATTAGTTTTGGCGCTGCTATTAATGCAGTTGCAGATAAACCAGTTGACCTAGAACAATTGACTAAATCTCCTCCTTTTATATGCTTTTATATAAGGAACGATATCCTATTCGAGTAACTGTCAACAGTTATGGAGCCTTTGATGCCCCTCAGACGAGCCTATCAGCCTAATCATCATTGCCCTAGTTGCCATAGTTGTGTTACCATGTTAAAATTGACACAGATTGTTTCTCTTTCTTCAGAAAATTTTTAAAATGTTGTTATTAATGTCTTCCCTTTCCTTTTACTGCTAACTTAACGCTCTTAAAAAAATGTAAGATGTAAAGTCAGCACAATTAGTCTGAATAAATCTTTCATGAGAGCTGACTAAATAAGATTTTTAAGACGGTGGATTAGGAGGGAGCATGTTCTTTCACGATCTTAATGTTTAAACATTAAATTGTCTCATCTTCGAATTTGATAAGCGATTTAATTAGTTTTGGCGCTGCTATTAATGCAGTTGCAGATAAACCAGTTGACCTAGAACAATTGACTAAATCTCCTCCTTTTATATGCTTTTATATAAGGAACGATATCCTATTCGAGTAACTGTCAACAGTTATGGAGCCTTTGATGCCCCTCAGACGAGCCTATCAGCCTAATCATCATTGCCCTAGTTGCCATAGTTGTGTTACCATGTTAAAATTGACACAGATTGTTTCTCTTTCTTCAGAAAATTTTTAAAATGTTGTTATTAATGTCTTCCCTTTCCTTTTACTGCTAACTTAACGCTCTTAAAAAAATGTAAGATGTAAAGTCAGCACAATTAGTCTGAATAAATCTTTCATGAGAGCTGACTAAATAAGATTTTTAAGACGGTGGATTAGGAGGGAGCATGTTCTTTCACGATCTTAATGTTTAAACATTTAATTGTCTCATCTTCGAATTTGATAAGCGATTTTATGTCATAAGCATGTTATTTGACTGCAATGCATACTGGTATGATAGCACTTTTTTTTCTTTTCTTGAAGTCAATCACATTTTCAATTGTTGCTATGACCATTGCTATAGAAACAAATACGCATGCATTGGTGTGACAAAAGAATTGTACAAATGCTGAAATTTTGAAATCATGTATGAAATTTTTTGAAAAATTTTATTGAAAACATTTTGTATGTGTGTAATTGAAAGAAAATGTTGTGTATGTAACTAGTCTATATGTGGTAAACACATTTCCATTTCTTGTAAAATGAAAGGATAAAAGAAAATGTTTTGTCACTTCACTTTGTCGGTCCTGATGTGTGAAAATAAATTGTCTATAAAAGCACGACCATGACAAGAAACAGCATGTTCATAATATGTGACAGCATGAGGGAAAAGGGACCATTCAAGTTCTTAGTTAGTTTGCTGTTTAAACTCGTTTAAACTCCTAAATAGCTGTTTAAACACTTTTTGTTCGAAATAATGATGCATTTAAAAGGTAAAATTTTTAAACAGTGTTGAAACGGCGTTTCAATTCATGTGCGAACGTTGGTTAAACCCTTTTATGATAACTTTGTAACAACGAAAAGATATCTGCATTTGATTTCTTTTATAGGAATTCAAATTTATAGCAGAATTAATTGAATGCAAATTATTGATAATGTTGGAAAACTTTTAAAATAGAATAATAATAATTTAAAAGGAAATTGTCTATTAAAACCTCGTGGAGATTTTCTTTTGATAGGAATTGAGGTAGAAGTTACCTATTGACTGGGTTGGTACGAAAACCTTGAAGGGAGTTTCTTACGAATGGAATCCTTTGAAAGGACGAAAAGCGTTTAAATGTGTAAAAACCGTGCTTAAATGTTTAAACTCTAAGAAAATGTGTTTAATTGTTAAGAAAGTGTATTAAATAATCTACAAAATAGTTCAATGTGAAACTGACTACTAGTAACTTAGTAAACAACTATGGATGAATAACATCTTGAGAAATTTGAATACTTTGATGGTGAGGTAGCCAAAGTTATATATGAACCTCGTGAAATTGATACAAAGAATTTCTTATAGAACAATTCAAGTCTTAGTCCCCGCTGATGAAATATAAAAGTAGCTGAGTTGCTTAACTCACTACCATTTCTAAAGTACTCCCTAATATCAATTATTGTCATGAAATAAACTTTGAGAATAAACTTTTTTGACATCCAATGCAAACTCTTTCGAATGTTTTGGCTAGTTTTTTATGTCCGGGATACTATTGTATTGCACTGCAGACACAACACAGTCTTTTTTATCAGAGACATTTTTCTGACCAAAAGTTTGGCGTCTGATCAAAGTAAAATTTATTGCCAAAACTACAAAAATGTAGTTCAGGCCATTATATGGTAAAAAGGCCTCTCGTGTGTCCAGTGGTGTTAAAAGCAATTTTATTATTGCTAATTGACAGGGACATAATGTCAAAATTGATGGGTGACAAAATCTTCAGGGTCTGCAACCTATTTTGCTTTGATGACGCCAGCAAATTTCAAAGTTAGACAAAATTGAATTTGAAGATACTTCAAAACAAACTATGCCATTTCAAAGAGAATCAAAAACATGTAAGAAGCATATCTTGAAAATTCACCGTTGTCAATATATAGGACTGGAAATTTACAGACCTAACATGTGAAATGCAATATCTCTAGAACTGTATGGTGACTGAAATTTGGTACTCTCACTTCATACAAATTTTCTGTTAAAAAATAAAATATTTAGAACATTTTCTGTTTCATAAATCATTTAAATTGTTAAACTTTTTTCTGGCAATCTTTCTTGTTAATTCAACTTAGAGAAATGCATCCCTTTCCTTGGTCAATTGTCATTTTCTTTGGGTTGAAATTTCTTATATATGATGGTAAATCTTAATTTTAACAAGTTTCCAAATACATTGAAAGTACTAAACATAGGCAATTAGCCAATTCTATTCCTTCAGTGTTTCATCATAAGGTTGCAAGGGAAGAAATTGGTTGCGGAAGAAATTTAAAAAAAATAAATTTTGCAAAGTATGGCATTTTTTGGGTCATTTATCTGCAAAAATATATTCTGCAAACAATTTCTTCCCTTTATATGAAAGATAGTCTGAAAGCTGTGTTCACATAATGTTCCACAACTCTCCCATCTCCTGGCTGTAAAGCTTGCGTGGATGCGCACTCTTCTCGCAGTGGTCAATGTTGATGATGGACAGTTGGAAAACCTGTAGCAAAGTTCCAAATGGTAGTACCTCTGTCCGTTCCGGTCTCGTCATACAACAGTCGTTCATAAGAGTGTTAGCATCAAGTGATGGAAACGACATAATTTTCCTCACACAACCTTTTGAAGACCTATACTTCAATAGTGCACATTTTTTTTAATAAGCAACAGTAGTACAAGGATCTTAGATAAATTAGCAACATGCAATTTTGAAATGATGAAACACTAGCAGAGCCACAACACATTTCTTAAAATTGTTACACTATGTTGTTACACGTTTTCGGACTAGGTTTTACACTCTATGTAATGATTTGAATGTCCTAGACTTTATACTTGGTACTTTAATTAAACAACTAAAAATCGATTAATGCAAATTAAGCAACACTACTACTAAAAACTGGTCTTTCTTAAAGCAACATTACTACTAATGTCTGAATTTGGTTGCTTATAAAAAAAGGTGTAATATTTGTGTCAATCTTTGGGGCCACATACACATTTTTCAAGGAAATTTTCTTAATGTTCAAGTTTTTGAATTTCTGCCAACTTTTAGTTTAAACTATCCATTTATTGAGGTTTGAGGATTTTGGCATTGAAAAGCAAGAATTAAAGAGTTTAAAAAGCCGTTAAGGGAAAAAATTTTGGTGGTCCGACAATTTTGAAATTTGTGTTAAATTTGGCGGGAATTTAATTGGGCGGGAATTTAATTTGGCGGTTCGAGATTCTTTGTAAATTTGGCGGAAATTTAATTTGGCGGGAATTAAATTTGGTGGAGTTACAATTGAAAGAAAAAAAATTTGCGGGAAGGCTTTATTAAATCAAAACACCATTGTAACCATAATCAATAAAACATTTTCCTTTTAAATTGGCTTGTCGTCAATGATAAAATCAAAAGCATTTCGTTTATAATCATTTTCGTGCTCCCAATCTGAGTCTAATCTTTTATGCCAAGAATTCACAAAACTTTCTTACAAAGTTCTATCAATGGTTACGTTGGTTTCTTCGTTTCTGCCATCATCAGCAAAAGGGGTTAATGGATCTTGAAGGGGTCAATGGAAGGTAATGAACTGTTGCCGTTTTTGACGTGGCCATAGATTCATGACCTTTTTGAGCAATTGATGATGTGATGTGGTTATAAAATTCGATCAACCATTTAGCATGTAAAGGTTTGAAAAAGAAAAACTGATGTTCGACATAAAGACATCCGGAACTTTTTCAGTTTAGAAACGAAAACGAAGAAAGTACTTGTAGTTGTAATAATATCACAATAGATGTATAATGTATAACAAAATCGGATTCTGATTTTTGTTGTTTACTGTATATCTCTTTTCATTGTCAGAAAAAATATTTTAATTTGCCAGAGAAAAAAAAAAGGATTGATTTGGCAGTCCATACAAAAAAACTAATTTTGGCGGGAATTTAATTTAGCGGTTTCCAAAAAAAGTTAATATTGGCGGGAACTTAATTTGGCTGTTTTTGTGAAAAACCGCCAAAATTTCTTCAATAGGTAGTTTAACTGCCATTTGTTACTCAAGTTTAAACAAATTAAATAAGCCTTTGGTCCCTTTTCCATCGACTGGTCACATTTGCTTATTTCAAGCTCATGGTTGTGTTTTTGAAATGATTAAATGCTTTATGTTTTTGTATAGATAATAAAATAAACGTACAAATATGAATTCATAGCGAACTATTATCTGATGTATCAATATATGATAATTTCCTACTGCTAAACAGACCAGCTTAAACTGTAGTTACCAATCCAAATCTTTGATACTATTCACCAAGAAATTATTCCACCAAGCTGATGAAATAAACCGAATTTGACTGGGTAATCATAACGAAATCTCCACAAGTCAGTTCTGCAGAGGAGCTAGTCAGTCTGTATGGACACACAAGTACTCAAAATTCCAAGTTACTGACGTAGAATGGACGTTGTGGTATTATGTAACCCATGCACAATCTGTTATTGACACAGCTGACCATTTCACAACTTCATTTTTCATTGGATTGAAACTATGTGAAGTTTAGTAACTTAATGAACAAAACGGTTGAAGAACACTTATTCATTTTGAGTATATGTGGGTGGTTGAAAAGCTGTCTTACTATATGGAAAAGTGCAAGAAGCATTGGAAATCCTATTCCATGAAACTCCTCCCCGTAATGAACAAGTCCTTAACCAAGACGTCACCACAAATTTTTGGAAACCGATGTTTTCATACTTGCGGGAGAAGTTATTGTATTGGCATTGACATCAATTTTTGTTAACAAATTTTAACGGTTTTTAGTCTGATGATGGTCTTCGCTAAGGAGGCCGAAATAACACTTCAAAATAAACAAACGTGAATTGAACATAAACACGTCATATCTTAATTCCCGTTCGCATAAAAATGTCATTAAAAGAATATTATGGAACATTTATGTACTCCATTATACTCTATTTACGACACTTCCTTTCATCTATTGTTAAATGTTTTTTCCACGCATGCGCTAATCTTTCCATGGAATATAGTCTATTTCATGAATATTCTTAGATTTTCCAGAATTACCACAAAAAATCACACCGTTTGCATTGCGTTCTTAAATATGCTTAAGTCGGTGTTTTTTACACTTTTGGCAAAAACGTGACAGCTTTTTTTCGTAAAAAACAGTTTTTTTGGGCACAATTAAAAACAAATGAGCATTTTGAGATGAAAAGTTCCATAAAGACGCAAAATGGAATGGCATATTGTTTTTTTTTCCTGTGAGCAGAGAAGGATCAGATATTCCAGAAATGCCGATTTTTTGTTTCAGTCTATTGCGAGACTTACACAACCATTGAGAAGGGAAATATACTATTTCCTTATAGTCTAATACCTAAATTTTTTAAATTTTCACTGAAGAGCACTTTTGGATCAACCGTTCCAATACCAAGCTAGTATACAATCAGAGAAAATAAAGTCGAAAGTTTTAACTTATTTTAATCAGCATCAGACTTCCTTAGCCTATAAAAAGCATCCTACTTTCATAAATGGGTATCATAGAGTAGTATAAGACCCTTACAGGTTATCAAGAGTCGCTAAGGATCGACAATTCCTTGTCAAACTCCTAAGACATGACACAAAAAAGTTTTGATTTATTGCTTAAAGGAACACTTTGTTTGAATCGGTTTAATTACAACTATATGTAACAGAAAAACAAATAGATTTTAACGATAAAATCCTATGATATTGATAAAAGAGCAATTTGAGATCTCTAATTCCAAAAAAAACTTTCAAAATTTCAAGAAAAAAAGAATGATTTTAGCTTTTAAACATTGAAAAAATTTGAACTAAATGTAACTTCTGAAGGGTGTGAATAACCATTATTACATTATTTGTCATTGTTTAGGCTACTTTTGCGAGCACTTGAGGATAAGAAATTCCAAATTCAACATAACCATTTAAAAATATATCAAGTCAAAATATAAACGAAGCTATATCATTTAAACATATTGAGATCAAACAAATGTATAAATAAAATCAGGATAATGCCTTTCGAACGAGGCTGTTATACAAATCATGATCCAAGAGCATTTGATCATTAATTTCAACATAAGTATCATATATTTCATCGGGGGAAACCAATACTTCTAAAAGTAAAATGTCAAACTTTTTAAATTTCATGTTTCTCGATCTTACTAATTTCAAATAATTTCCTTTGAAATATTTTTCTCCCACCATGATTACATGTCCCCAAGTATCTGACATTGCACCATCGCAAATACCTTTTTCAGTTAACTTTAGGAAGAATAAGGGCTCAGCAGTTGTGCCTGTGAGTACTGTTGCGAAGGACGGCACATCGACGAAATCAAAGATTTTCACTTCTCCGCTTTCCGTTGGTTCCTCTTCAAAGACGTAAATTTCTTCATCGATCTCAGTTGCATCAGCTTTTGAAGTTTTAGAACAGGAATCGAAATTCAATACAAGGCAATCACCACAATCACATAGATATTCTTGAACCAAAACATCTTTCCCCTTCTGGTAAACGAACAGATGCTGCTTCATACATTGTGAAATGACGTGCCCTTCTCTTTCATTTTCAAAACGCTTTAAAGCAATGTCATCAGCAGTAAGATGTGTGTAGCTGAATTCTGGTTTCTTTGCGCAGAGATAGTCGACAATCGTTTCACTATTTGAAAAAAACACATCTTTGGTGACGATATCATGCCTGAGAATGTTTTTGGCACCAAAGCTAGACATAGCATCGATAATGCCCTTACCATGCCCAGATGCTCCGTAGGTCCTAATTATTCTAAGGTCAAATTCATCTGCCAGCTCCTGATAAAACTGGAAAGCGTATCTGTTTTTGTATTGGGACGGAGCGTTATCACTTTGGATCCAAAGATCTTCTCCCTTGATATTATATTTCCCAATTATGTCTCTGATGACAGCGTCTACAAACTGTGGGTCATGCTTGGTGTCATCGCTTAGATGATAGTGATAGCGATACGGAGCTGGTTCAACGATTGAGCAGTGTAGGGTGAATTGTTTTCCAGAGAAATGAGCCGACTGTGCTTCATCTTTCGGTCTAAGAGAGAGATTTTGGGAAAAATCGAGCTCGATGTATTTCCCCGTGTAATTTTCCTTTAGTAAAGGAAATACAGATGAAACATTATCAACGTATGTGCGGTGTTTCAGGTATGTGTCGCCACCCTCACGAAGTTTTTCTACCATTTTTGCTACTGGTTCCTCCAAATCTACTCTTGCTGTGCGTGTATACTCGATTCTTTTCCCATTCTTTCCTATGTAACTTTCAACAACACGCCGGTATTCGTAGTACTTGCAAACCTTCTGCTGGTTCATTTCGTAAAACTGCTCTCCTGAACTCATTTCATTCAAGTATGTAGTTAAGGACGGGTGCGCTTCAAGCTTGTTCTTTATTCTAAAACAGTTGATACTCTTCAGTATTACGTGAGGATTCAAGCAGTAAATGCACAAACAACTCTGTTTCTCTTTCTCTGTTGGTTTCAAACAGTAAAATGGTTTTAGATTGTAAAATGTTCCCAGCCGGCAAAAAGACATCTTTTAGAGGTCTAAAAGACGTCTAACTAGACGTCTAAAAGACGTTTAGAAATGTTCTGTTTTGTCCGTTTGAAAGACGTCTGAAGAAATACGTCTTTAAGACGTCTAGCAAGACATCTTTTAGACGTCTTAAAGATGTCTTCTAGATGTCGCTAATTTTAAGACGTGTTTTAGACGTCTTTAATACATCTTAAATACGTCTTTTAGATGGAGTTTACTTCAAGACGTGTTTTAGACGTCCTATAAATGTCTTAAAGACGTCTTTTAGGTGTCTTAAAGGCGTTTATTTGAAGAAGTGATCTAGACTTAGCCTATCCTGTAGCATTGCTTGACTAAGGCAAAGAATACAATGACGTTCACGTGAAACATTTATTTAAACATATTTAATTATCTCAACATTTTAGAACGATTTCCATCAATAAATAACAAATAAATAAATAAATAATTTTCTGGAATTCTAAAAAATATGATTTTCATAACCAATAAAATATTGAAACTCTTTATAACTTATTCTACAGATTTTTTAAATAAAATCTAAGCAACCGACCGGTCAGAAGAGTTAGGATAAAATCAAGATGAAACTCAAACGAAATGCATTTCCAGAGTTACAGTGCCCTAATTATTTTAACCTTTATTTTCAGATTAAGTGTACATACAAATGCAAGCAATGATGTTTCACATAATGTACAAAAGCTTTTCAGTTCAGAGAATTTCCTTAGACTTTTGAAAAAATAATTGAAATAAATATGTTAATAAGTTAATAAATAAAAAAAATTAGATAACATAGCTAATATACATTCATTCCGAATTTTTTTTCCTCCCTCCACCACCTTTCGCATCAGGGGCGTTTTTTAATTTCGTCGCCACTACTTTTTTTATATCTTTTTCGACGGCACCAGCGTGTTTCTTTTGGACACTCTCTAGTAGAAATAACATCATACAAAATAATTAAACAGAGAAAGAAATATTGTATATAATATAATTGTATATAATGTATTGTGAAATGCTTACCAACAATAACGCTATAAATTTTCTTTCTCTCCAGTGGAATCTTCCCACCGAACCCTTGCATGTTCATTTCGGACAATACGTTAGGAGAGAACAGTCTAGTAGAAAAACAAATAAATTGTTTTAAAAGAATGAATTGACAGGTTATCTTTCTATAATCGTTTCTTGGTTTTACCTATTCATAATAAGTTTAACCGCTTCTCGGTAATCCACACCGCCCAACTGAACAAGCTGAGAAATCTGAAAAGATAAAAATAATGTCGAAGAGGTACGAACACATCGAGTCTAAATTCAGATGACAACACCACCAGTACTTATGGTAAAATTCGTAAGAACAAGTAAGGTAAAAAGCAAGTGCATTACTACTTCAATGCTACTGATTACTTACTATTATTTCAGATATTTACTTACCATATTACTGCGATGATCTTCAATCATCAACTTTTCCTCTACCTCTTCTAACTCCTCAACAGAAAGAATTTTCTGCAATCGACAAACAGATGAAGAAGATACCATTGGTGACGACTGAGAAAGTTCCTGCACTTTCTCTTCAAGTTTCAGCAGCAGCCGACACATTTTCAACTGTCTTGCGGAAATCATCTCCAACATTTCTAAAATTAGAACAAGACTATGCAGACGAAGGAAAACTGAGAACGCCTTTAACAACATCAAGTGACAATAAACATTGCACTGAAAATATGTGACCGATGTGTATACCTACCTCTAACAGACGACTCATCGTTTGACAAGACGCTATTTGGAGTCACAGTGCTTTTTGTTTGGCTAAGAAATCAACAACAGCATTAAGAATCAGTACTATAAATAATTGTGCACAAACTATTACTTTGACCGTACCTGTTACCCTTGGGAGAACTGCTCATTAATTTACGTTTTTTCGTGACAGGAGAGCGGTTTTCTTTAGCAGGTGAAACGGGTGGCGTCACGCTTAAACATACTGAAAGATCTAATGGCGGAGGCTCCGGGCATGTGGGTTGTTGTAGCTTTTGATCTAACGTTTACAAGTAAAATGATAATAGATAGAATAAATATAGTATTAAAATAAATGAAACTTCAACTTACTCTTCTTACGTTGTGTAGTTTCATCACTAGATAGGTCACTCCCTATTTCGTTGCATAAATCTTCATCACCTGTCATCAATGAATTAGTCAGTTGCTTTAATCACAAATACAATACATGTTAGAGGGTCAATATCTAAAAGGAACTTACCAGTAAACAAAACGCGCAGTATATCGTACTGCCACCAAGAAGATGTTGGTACAGCTCTACTTCTATACAGCTTAGTATTATTAACAGTGTTAGGCCAAAATACTTTCTTTCCCAGGACCCAGTTTGATGGTACTGTCGACATTTTTTTCTCGCCATCTTCAATATACTCCACACAAGAAAAACTCATTATAGTCAACTAAAATGAATCATAGTGTGAGAGATAATGAGCTGCTGATAAGTCGAAAAGAAATAGAAATAAAGCCGTTCAGTTATAGATAAAAATTACATCTCAGATTAAAATTATGTACAATCAAATGGTAACTCTCAAAATGATTTAATATTTTGTTTGTTCAAATTCATGAAGCAATGGAAAACAGCTAAAGCCGTGTTTATATGGTAATGCCACAATTTTTTTAAGAAAACTGCTTCTCCTCAATACAACTTGCTTTTTCTTTACAGCATGGTAGTTGGTGATGAAACATATACCAATAATGCGAGAATCAGTTGGCATAGTATACAAAGGACTTGTATCCTTCAACTTTATGACGTCACAGAGATAGGAACTGTCCGCCAATACTTCTTGAACAAAGCAAATTTTGTTTTCTTGCAATTCAAAACATGAATCTTTTAGAGCTGTTGAAACTTTGGATGATACTAAGGTGCTTTTCTCGAAATAGTGATTGTCAATTTCAGTTAACCGCTTTGCTATTTGTGAAACCGGATTATTAGCATTTTTCACATACTTTTTTAATGTTTGCATGTAATTTTCAAATTTGAAAGCTGAAAGGTTATTTAATGAGGTAGAAAAATTGATAACATCGTCAGGAAGATGAATAAGATTGTGAACATTGTAAACAGAAAAGGAATCACCAAACACATTGATGCTTTCAGCATGGAACCACTTTAAGAGTTGGCGACAATAATCAACCAATTCCCCTCTTTTTTTTTCATTTTCAATCATAAGAATTGTTATTGCAACATGCAATGCCAAAAAATGTTCATAAGCCTTGTTCGGAAGGATACCTTTCAATACAATGGGTCCCACATATAAGAGGAACTGCCGAAACTCAGTGGCTTTCCAATAAGCCATTTCTGTAAGAGGTCGAGGTTGACGATTAAACTCACTAGGCATTCTACCACTCAAGTTCTGCAAACGATCGGAAATCTGGTTTACTTGAGATGGGGAAATGCGACACACTTTAGGACCTTTCACAAAAAATGACAACATCCGCTTGACTACTCCAAGAAGAACTAAATGCATGTAGTCTAACACAAACTGGCTGATACATTTGACACCAATTTCTTTTAATGGCGACATTTCTTTCTGGTGAATGCGATATAATCTTTTATCAAAATCGTCATCAGTTCTGGCTGGAGAATCTTCAATTTTATTAAAGACAATGCGATTGCTACAATATTCACCTTCTGCTTGGCAGCGTTCACAAGAGTAATATGCAGTATGACCAACAACACATTTTAAAAAGCTACGAGCTGGAGCATCACAAACAAAGTATTTTACTTGAAACTGGTATGTTTCATTTCCCATTCTGACTCCATCAGTTGTTAATTGTTTTACCTCAGTGATGAAATCTTGTAAGTAATCATTGACAGAGCTTGGTTTGGAAATGCCATGAAATAATGCAATAACAAACACTGATGAAGTTCCAGAAAGACATCCCAAAATTGGCCATAACTGCAATTTAGATGACTTAGATAATGGTAAACCATCTATATTTATTTCCAGCTCAAGAACACTTTTTTGGAAAGAACCAAGTTTCTTGTAAATGCTTTGAAGAGCACATTCAATTCCTATATAATGATAGGTGCCACCACATAACTCTTTACATTGAATGCTACGTGGAGTTTTGAGTAATGTTCGTGCATCTTTCGGTAGCTCCATTCCATGCTTGTTAAGGATACATAGGAGATCATTCACACATTCACGAGAACAGTTGTTTTTCATAGCCCAAGAGCACAATTCACTTCCCAAATTCAAATGCTCTGTATTTGTGTTAATGGTATCATACTCTGCTGATTCACCTGAATCTATTATAGAGTCATTAACGTGGGAAGATGATGATGACGTGGTTGAAAGAAAACTTAATTCGACATCATCCAATCTTTCTTCAACCTGATCTGTCTGGCCTATCTTGACCTGGTTAGTGCTGATTTCCAAAAACCTTTCAAGTTTTTCATTCAACTTCCTTCTTTTTTGCCTTTCTCTGGATTCATCCATGATCTGAAAGTTCACATAATTCTTAACACTCAATTTCAAGGCAATTTCTGGAATTTGGCATAAAAGTATATGTCTAATAATTTATATATATACTGGTTTATCATAAAAAATAGAATTCAAAAATTAAAACAGAACTTTTGAACACATGGATTTCTTTGTGTTCAAAAATGCTGAAAATATTTGCAGGTTGAAAACAAGGCTTATTTGTAGTTCACTCCTGTATTTGGTTACATTTTTAGAGATGGGTTTGGGCATATCGTCAAGATAGACTGTTGGTTGGTGTAAATACCAATAATGGAGTAGAGCAGCAAAATGAGTCTTTCAAGTACTCATACTTATGTTATCACAAAAATTCATCTCGAACTGGAATGCTAACTATCTGCAGGACAGAAAAGCCACTTCAGGAGTAGCTAGGAGACCCAGCTACATTGAAAGTAAGCAGGCTAAGAGTAGATGGGTCTCCTGGCTACTTCAGGAGTGAACTTTAATTAAAAGCCGAAAACAAATAAATTAAGAAAGAACACTTACCAATAAATAAAGCAAAAACACACCACAAAGATAAAGTGTAATCAGAACTACCCGAACTACCCGATAAAAATATAGCTCCATCAACAAACCATTTTTACAGAACATATACTTCAGGGGGAGTTAAAAGTAATACTTTGTAAATAATGAAAGCTACACATAAAATTATATAGTAAAAAAACATTTTTAATTTATTAACACATACTAGAAATCTTTGATTTTTAATTTTATACTTACAGTGTTCTTCTTCTTGCTGCATAAATGTGATTAAGTTTTTTATTGTTCCCCCGTCTCATATTCAGCATAAAATTCAAAACGCGCGAATAACTTTAAAAGACGTCTAAAAGACGTCTTTAATGCGTCCCGAAAAAGACGTCTTATTTTCGTCTTTTTTAAAACGTCTTTAAGATGACTTTTTCAAAACCAAATTAATCTCTGATAATTGCAGACGTCTTTTAGACGTCTTTTAGACATCTAGCTTTTACAAGCTCGCTTAAAGACGTCTTTAAGAAGTCTTTAAGGAGACGTCTTTCTTAAAACCCTTATTAGACATAAAATAGACGTCTAAAAGACGTCTTGTGCCGGCTGGGTTGACAAAGAGACAGAATCATCATCACGAGTAGCGTTATACATTTTGAGAAGCTTCCTTACAGGTTCGACATAAATCCTCTTGGTTGCAACAACCATAAGAACGTTTTCAGTTTTCTTGTGCACTTTTCCCTCTTCAATCAGCTCTTTGTCTTCGATGTCTGTATATTTTTCCGTAAATTCTTCTTTTGTCATTCGCTTACTACTGTTTGCAGAGTCGTTTGAAATAATGGAATTTTTCAACCAAAAATCGTACACGGACTGACGATTGACTTTTTTTATTTTTTTATGTTTTTATTTATTTTTTTTTTTTTATCAATAAATGAATTTTATTACCATTAAAAATATATATAAATACAAGTGTATATCAGATCATAAATTTTTTTATTACGTAAATATGAAATAAATAGTGATGTAAAAGAAATCATTGGCAAATATTTGTCAATGCCTCTGTGACACTGACATCATACATCGCCGTTGAAAAGTTCTGTGTGGTTCTACTGCCACGGAAGCATGTGTGGATGGCTCTTATGAGCATAAAGTTCAATTTTCGAGATAACCAAGAAACAGTCTCTGAGTATCGTGAATGATCTTTGTGTGAGATCATATCGGACAGTCTCTTAATAAATTTTGAGCATTCACGACCAGCACCGCCAGCTGCCGCGAACACCAGGGGCGTGAATGAGCCGTGCTCAATCTGAAGGACTCGTTCGTTATATTCACGTTTCTTTTCATTCTCATTGATTACGTAGCATCGCTTCGGATTTTGAGTGGCATACCTTTTCGCTAATGGGTTGAAAACCCTTACATCAAAAAATGCTTTTTGGCCCGTCACCCAGAATCCTCTAGCGGATACGTCAAGTCTGGCTTCACAAGATGTATTGGATGATCTTGGTAAATTTTCCGTGCCAATCAACGGCTGCAGGATCGGCTCCTTCTGTACATCTCGACAAACTTTTGATAGCTGGTTTGCTACGAAATCACGAATCTCATTGTGCCTCATTGATACAAAACCACCTTTTTTGCACGTCAGGGCATGTTCGAGCGAGAAAGGTGCTCCACATTCGCAATGTGATGGTGTTCGTTGCAATGCCCATCCGTATCGGATTCGTATCAGGTCAATGAAAGATTGTTTGTTGAGGGTATATCCTTCGTCTTGAATAGGTAGTGTAGTTAGCCAGGCTGATGCACCGGGTTCTTGGTTGAGCTCCATTAGTTGGATTTGATTAGTCTGGAGAGTAGTTTTTAGGTGGAGAATGGTGTTGTTATTTCGTTCTCTCTTCAACTTCTTGATTTCATTTTTCTTGGCAGGGAGTTCAGAGTCACGTGTATATTCATAAACTTGGTTGATGATCGTTTCAGATAGATTGGATGTGATGAGTTTGGAATCCTCATATTCGTGTTGACATAATTTGCTAAAGATGGGAATCGCGAGACCACCATCTCTTGCCGGCAACGATAACAGCAATCGACTGACGATCGACTTTCCGTGTTTCTGACCTTCTATCGGATTTTTTGTTCAACATTTGCTTAAGTAGATATGGTCGGTAGTCAATTTTATGAGCAAGCCATTTTAAGAAGCTGTCATCTTCAAGCATAGAACTAAAACACTCGTTCATATAAATGATTCCTTCCCTTCTGTTATTTTTCAGAATATTCTTAAGATGTGATATCACACAAACGTTAAATTTTTGAGTGTAGTCAATCTGCGTATTTAAGTTTCTGATCTCAGTTTCTAGGAGACATACTTTAGATGAGAAAACTGGAAATGAGAGTTGCGATCGGATAGGGGATTTGAGGTAACACTCGGCTTTAGTTGGTGATGATAACGATTCAGGGACGACATGGTCATGGGGTGGGATTACAGTCACAAGACTTTCAAAATTTGGTTCTGCTTCTTGCTCTTGGTTTACAAGGGCAGCTTGTTCTGTAAAGATCATGCTTAGTAGGTCATTTCCAACGTCATTTCACTGTCATCATTAGAAGAGGATGAGGAACAACTTGGAGCATGTACAGCTTGCATATGTCTGTCTCTGTTGGATTTCCTTGTGAACTCTTTCCCACAAACGTTACAAACCTTATTGTTGGCATTTTTCTTGTGATTTTGATGGATTTCAAAACACGATTTTAAATGTTTGAGAATGTTATTCCTGCGTTTTGATGTTGCTAAGCAACCCTCCGAAGGACACGAATACAATTTGGATTCATCATCGAACGGGACGTGTATTTGTAATTTCTCATCTTGACGGTAGTGTTTGTGTATTCGTTCGTGTTTATTTCTGTTGGTTGTTGAAGAAAAATTTTTGTGGCAGTTTTCACCTCTACAGTTAAAACGCATCTTCTTACAGTCCAGTTAACAATTTAAAACAACGTTTCACAAGGACAAAGTCACTTCGTTTAATGGAAAAGAAAATCTTGTAAACATAAACATTCGAAAATCTGAAGCTTCAAAAACATTCGAAATGCAATGTAATGACTTCTGTTTAGAAACATTTGATCAATGTTTGGAATAAGTGATCCGAAGTTGCTCCTAAGTGTTGAAATATCTTTAGTATTCAGGTTCTCATTGTATTTGGAAACATAGAACTTGACATGAAAAGCAGATGAGGATGAACTAACTAAAATTTTGAGATATTTTCCTGTGCCTAGCTAACTACCGTAATTTTTCTAATTTAACGCGTGGCAATAAATAATTATTTTGGACGCTACGCGTGAAAAATTAGAGAATAATTAATTACGATATCCGAGCGTGCTGAGTACGCGTTAATAATTAGGGGAAATTAAATTGGACGCACTAAATTGGAGGTAGATATCACGTAGAAATCTTTATTTAGTCAGGATTGTACAGTATATATTACATAGTATGTATCATATATTGTATTGTATTTTTGAACTCTATTTTTTCTCAGTGTTTTTCTTCTTTTTCTTTGTGTTTTTTGCATCTAGTTTCTGTATTCTGATACGGTAACTTTCCATAAAATCTGAAACCAACTCAACCAGTTGTTCGTATAATCCTTCATCAGTTGTGTTGTACGTATACGTACACGGAAGTTCCAACCCTCCTTGGATGAGATCACGAGAGTACTGTCTTGGCCCAGTGATTTTAACATTGAATTTACCATCTTTTTTCATAAAGAAGTACGTGATTTTTGACAAGTCCTTTGGGATATGACCAATTGAATTTTATCAGCGGTGCATGGAAAAGGCATTAGATGATCTGGAGGAGCCAGAGGAGGATGACGAAGATCCGTTTGATTTGTAATTTTGAAAGAAAGATAAAGTTGATCAAAAATGAAATTTTTCTTGTCTAAGTTTTCATTTCCAAGGCTTGACCACGCGTAATAATTAGAGTAAAATTAATTACTTGGAATTTCGGCTACGCGTTAATAATTAGAGTAAAATTAATTACGACTTTTCGCCAAAAACAGGGTACGCATTAAATTAGAGTACGCGTTAAATTAGAAAAATTACGGTATCCGCGAGACATTTTTTAGGCATGTTTTATTAAAGACATAAAAATTAGTGGGATTGCCTTGATCCTAAAAGGCTCGTTTTCACGAATCAAATATTGCAGAGTGGTTCACTATTGATTGCTTTCCCGAATCCTTGTATTTTCTAATTCAGAATCACAAGCATTCTAGGATTAAAAGTTCCATTTTCAAAGCATGTAAATATAGGGATAAATGGAATAGCTAATCCTTAAGCGCTCCAATTCTTCCAAAAGTGAGTGTTACGTATATTTTTATCTCACAGTGATCAAAAATGAAAACATTTACTCTTAATAACTATTTTTACTGAAATTTAGAGCTCTTTGTAGCAAGAACCCAAAAATAACAGCGTCAGCCTAATGCTGGTCGAAGATCCGAATTCTAGAATCCGCAACTGCTCCCAAACTAATGAAAATAGAATTTTTACTTAGAAAAAAGCCCATAGTTATGAAAAATTTATTCAGAATAACAAAATTCATTCATTACAGTCCTAGATCTATGTAAGAAACAGGCCCTAAATATTTTTTAAAACTGGAATATATAATCCAAAACTACTCTAATCAAAATAATTTTTAGATTTTTGAATAGAGTTTTGCTCCCTGCTTCACTCTGCAAAATTTCATGGTGAAAGCTTTATTACATAAAAGGTTATTAGTCATGGAATGTATAATCCATTTTCATTTTGGAACTGTATAATCCTTAAGTGCTCCCCACTTTGAGAGTCTGTAGAAGCTCGTGTAATGGTGGTAAAAAGGTGGAATAAAAGGAAACGGAATTTTCAATCCTTCCTTTATTAGATTATGTCCAAGCCTGATTATGGTGCATATATATATCCAATAATAGTGATCCATTTTAGAAAGGTGGTCAAATTTTCACGTTTTTGCCAAAAGTGTAAAAAACACCGACTTAAAACATAAAAAATATATTTCGTTTCATTCCAATTTTAAGTTTATGACAATTATCAAAGGACAGATTTATATGGTCGCATAATAGTTGTGTCGAATTAAATTCCTTATTAAATGTGGCAAAAATTCGGCTGTATAAGTGAAAATAAACAAGAGGCCCGCAGGCTTTAAGGTCAGCACAAAATGTATTCAAATCAAAAGATAATTTTATCACTTACTTACAGAACAAAAGAATACTGTATTGCCTCTAATTTAGTGCGGCAAAAAAATTATTATTTTGGCCATGCTGCACTAATAATAAGAGGGGATAAAATACCTATATTTTACGACTTCGAAGCCGTAGTAATAATTAGGGGTAAATCAGACCAAAACCTACAAATGTCCGTGGTTTTCGTACAAATTTCTCTCACATTCATGCTTTCATTTCTAACAACTCTCCTGACATCCTTGCAATTTCGGAGACTAATCTGAATTCCAATATTGACACAGAAAATTCCTTTCTCTTTCAAGGTTATCTTCCTCTACGTCGTAAGGACTCTAAAACGCACATGCATGGCCTTGGTGTATACCTTCGAGACAATGTACCTATAACTCGTGTGAGTGATCTGGAGGATCCTGATTTGCCATACATGTGCTTTCGTCTTTCGTTTATCGATCTCCATCATCCCAAGACTGTTCTGTTATAGACTCTATATCTGAAAGTATTGACAAGGCCCTATCAATTCATCACAGTGCCAACATATTTGTTTTTGGTGACTTCAATGTTCAATTATTTATTTATTTATTTATTTATTTATTTACGAATGTTTACCCAGGATAGCCTCTTCAGTTCCTTAAGGTACTGTTATCAATGAGGGTCCTGCGAAGGAGGTCCTAGAGCATTTAAAGCCCCCATTTGGGCTACGGAAGCTGTAATGACAGAAACCGCTCAACTAGACAACCACCCTAGACATCATTCCTACTCTCTTGCTGAGTGCTAAGCAGAGAGGAGTGATTCACACTGTTATAGTCGCTGACATGACTCGGTCAGGGATTGAACCCGCGACCTCCCGAACAGGAAGCGAGCACTCTACCACAAGGGTACCAGTCTTGGCTCAAATGGCTCAAATTTTCAAATGGAATCTCTCACTCAGGAATTCATACTCTAAATTTTGCCCTATCTCAATCTTTTCACCAAATCATTGACTTCCTTACTCGCTTTCCTGATCGTGATGATCAATCTCCATCTCTACTTGATCTCTTTTTAACATCAAATCCTGATATCTGTAAAGCATCTAGTGAAGCTCCTCTTGGCAACTCTGACCATGGCGTAGTTTCTGTCTTAACATCTCTTAATTGCAAAGCTGCTTCTGAATCTCCTTTTCATCGCACTCTCTTCAGTTATGAACGTGGTGAATGGGATAATTTTCGAGACTTTCTTCGCGATGTCCCCTGGTCCAATGTGTTTTCAAATCCAGCTGAAAAATGTGCAGAGGAAGTTACATCTTGGCTTACATCTGGTATTGAAGCATTTATCCCCAGTAGAAAATTTCGTGTTAAACCTCACTCCTCTCCCTGGTTCTCACCTGCTTGTGCTGCAGCAATTGCTCACAGAAATCTTTACTTCATCAATATCAACGTGAGAAGTCTTCTCATAATAAGGTTCTTTTCAACCAAGCACGAAATCACTGCAAATGTGTCATTAATAAAGCAAAGTCTACATATCAACAAGAAACTCGTAATCGTATCTCTTCACAAAAAATTGGCTCTCGAGATTTTTGGCGCATCATTAAAAGTTTCACCGACAATAAAAGGTCATCCATTCCTCCCATTTTTAATGGTCCAGAGGTTTTATCATCATCTAAGGATAAATCTGAACTCTTCTCTAATATTTTCAGTACTAACTCTACTCTTGATGACTCTGGCCATGGTGTTCCAGAATTTCCCTTGAGGACTAATAAAGTACTGGATAGCTGCTTTATCACACCAGCTTAAATATCTTCCATCATTTCAAATCTTGATGCTTCTAAGGCTACTGGCCCTGATGGAATTCCTGTCATCCTGTTTCAAAAGTGTGCACCTGAATTATCTCCTGTACCACTACTAATAAGATTAGCGTTCGTTATGGACACACAAACGGAAATCGAACGCATGACGAACAGTACAGTGTTCGTTTAGCGTTCGTGACGATCGTTTAACGAACAGTTGAAGTTAGTGTTTTTTACACTTTGGCCAAAAACGTGAGAGCAAATTTTCTTCAAAAATGGTTTTTTCAGTCTCAAATCACGATTATTGAGTGTTTGAGGATGAAAACTTCCAAAAAGTTGCTAATTATAACTTCAAATGCGCTGAAACTTTTTCCCCGAGTAAAAAAGGATTAGATATTTCAAAATATCAGAATTTGTGTTTTTCTTGTTTGAAATTGTTACATTCAAATTCTAAGGTTCTAAATAAGATTTTCTCATACCTTTATCCCTGAATTTTGAAAAACATATGCGAGGAGCACTTTTTTATTGCGTATTCCATCATAAAATTTAGCTAAAGCTAAAGGCAAGGTTTTAAGGTTTTTAGTCAAATGTTTTTACATTCTATAGCATCGAAAATATGTGAAGGTTGTATAAAATTACCCTAGAAAGTGTTAATAATGAAACCCCAACTTTTATCGAGTCAATGAGTATTTTAAATTCCATTTTTAACTTGCACTGTGAAAGCAAAATATATTCAACTAGATTAATTATAGAACAAAGAATATTGGTGCATGAAATCATAAACATATAAAGGTAATTGTAACAAATAGTAATCTTGAATGTTAATGACATTATTAAAAAGAGCTAATAAGAATTAATATTCCAAGGAAATATAAAACTATAAACCGTAAACCAAAGTAGCTTCTTACGACTTTTTTCCGACTACTTTCAGCAAATAAGCTCAGTTTTTTTAGTTCTAACCTTCAAGAGATGCTTTCTCATTCCAGATAAGGTATTTCAAGAGTCTAGAAGGATGAAATATTCCATTTTCTTAGGTTTTCCTAGTTCTAATAATGCTAAGAAAAATAACGAGGTTAAATCCTAACAAATTTAAACACCGAATAGTGAAAAATATAAACTAAATGTTTTTATCAACTTATTATGAAAGTGCCTTCCGAATAAGGGCATTGTACATGGTTGCATCGAGCATCATGTTCTCATTGATTTCAACATAGGTATCATTGATTTCATCAGGGCTGATAAGGACCTCCTCTTGCAAGATATCAAATTTCTTGTAATTTATGTTTCTTGAGCGGACAAGCTTGAGGTAGTTTCCTCGAAAGTACTTCTCCCCTGGGAAAATAGCATGTCCCCAGCTGTCGGATTTGCTTTCGTCGCAGACTCCTTTCTCTTTCAAACTTACAAAGTAGAGAGGTTCTGCGTTCACACCAGACAGCGTTTGAAGTTCCTGGGCAACTATCAAATTGGAACGCTAGGCAGTATGTGCAATCGCACAGATACTCCTTGATTAGCACATCTTTTTCTTTTTTGAAGACAAAAAGGTGTTGCTTCATGCAGTCTTTGATAGGGAGTGCGTCTTCCTTACCATCTGTGAAACGTTTTAGGGCGACATCATCCGCAGAAATGTGAACGTGCTTGAAATCGGGTTTTTTGGCAGAAAGATAATCAGTAATACTTTCACTATTCAAGAAAAAAATATCCTTTGTGATAATGTCATGTCGTAGCATATTCTTAGCACCAAAGCTGGACATAGCATCAATCGTTCCTTTCCCGTGGCCTGCTGCTCCGTAAGTACGAATGATACGCAAGTTGAACTCCTCCGCCAAATTTTGGTACGACTGAAAGGCAAAGCGATTCTTATATTGAGAAGGGGCATTGTCACTCTGAATCCAGAGATCTTGGTTTCTGATACCATTTCTTTCAATAAGATCTCGAAGCACGAAATCAACAAACGTAGGGTCGTGTTTAGTATCATCACTAAGGTGGTAGTTATAGTGGAACGGTGAAGGTTCAACGATCGAGCAATGCAAAGTAAATTGCTTTCCGGAAAAATGAGCGGATTGAGCTTCATCTTTGGGTCGGAGGTTCAAATTTTGGGAAAAGTCCAATTCTATGAATGCCCCTTCGTAGTTCTCTCGGAGAATTGGAAATACAGATGTCACATTGTCTACGTAAGTTCTATGCTTCAAGTACTTGTCACCCATTGCACGCAACTTTTCAACAACTGTTGACAGTGGTTCGACCATATCGACTCTTGTTGTCCGTGTGTATTCGACTTTGTTTCCTTGCTTCCCGATGTAGCTTTCAATGACTCGTGTGTATTCGTAGTAGTTACATGGCTTATCCTCGTGCATCTCTTCGAATGTCTTTCCTTTACTCATTTCATTAAGATAGGTTGTTAACGACTCGTGAGGTTTCAGATTGTTTTTCGTTCTGAAAAAGTTGATACTTTTCAGAATTATGTGGGGATTTAAGCAATAAATACAGAGACAACTTTTTTTTTCTTTCTCGCTGGGTTTCAAACAATAGAATGGCTTCAAGTTATAGAATGCTGATAATGAAACTTGCTCTTCCTGACCGCGCGATGAGTTGTACTTTCGAAGAAGCTTTCTAACGGACTCAACGTAAATTCGTTTCGTTGCGACTACCATGGTAACATTTTCGCTTTTTTTATGCTCTTTTTCCTCTTCCCGTAAGTTTTCATCTTGAATGTTATTGAAATCATCCTTAAATTGATTCTTAAACATTTGTTTTGTACTATTAGCAGAGTCGTTAGACACAATAGAGTTAGCAATCCAAAAGTCATATATCCCTTGATGGTCGATTTTACGTACCTCACTCCTCCCATCAGTCGACTTATTGAACATCTTTTTTAAACGGTTCGGTCTCTGATCTATTTGATTTGCCAGCCACTTTAAAAACCCTTCGTCCTGAAGCATAGATCCAAAGCATCGATCCATGTAAAGAATAGCTTCCCTTCTGTTATCTTTTAGTAGTTTCTTAATATAAGTTATCACGCACATGTTAACTTTACTTGTGTAATCAAGTTGAGTGTTAATGTTTCTTATCACAGTTTCTAAACGCGAAACTTTCGAAGTATAGACTGGGAATGACATTTGCTTTCGAACAGGCGATTTAAGGTAGGTGGCAGATGAATTAGGTGAACTGATTTCCGTGGGCGATGTCACTTGAAGAGGTGGCGTGGTTTCCTGATGAGGCGGCATGACTTCTTGATGGGGCGGTGTGAGTTCCTGGGGTAGTATGACTTCCTGATGGGGCAGTGTTGGTTCTTGATGTGGTGGTATGGTTGGATGAGATGGTGTGTTTCCATAGTCGAGTAAGGCAATTTCATTTTCAGGTGATGTGTCTACTTCATGTTGGTTGATCGATGGAGTGCTGGTAGGGGGCGTATATTCTTCATTGAATGGTAATATCGATGTTGATGCTAGGCTAGGCGTTTGGATGGCTGACGCGTCCAGAACCATGCTGACGGGCTCCTCAGTGTCTGAAAACGTCATGTGTGATTCATCATTGACATGGGCATCATCATGTACGTTTTTAACATGACGATCACGATTGCTTTTCTTGGTAAATTGTTTATTGCAAATATGACATATCTTGTTGTCAGCATTATCTTTTTTGTTCTTGTTTACAATATAGCAAGTTTTCAAATGTTTTTGAATGTTATGTTTGTATCTGGAGGTTGTGTTGCATCCGATGGAAGGGCAATAGAAGACTTCATTTTTGGCATCGTATGGAACTTCATATGAGATTTTGGAATCTTGTTGATAATGTTTTTTAACTTTTTCATGTTTGTTACGATTGAATTTTGTTGAAAAATCTTTCTTGCAATCAGGTCCTCGACAAACAAAACGCATTTTGATTAACCAAATTAATCCAATTCTGCTCCCGCTCTGTTCAAACTTTTTAGCACAATAATTTAAAAATCGTAAACAAAACATTCGAACTGTTTCGAACGGCATTCGAATTTCTTCTTTGGAATGATTTTGAAAGCAATGGAGGAATTTTCTTCATTCATTTGAGATGGCACTGGTGGAATTTATTTAGGGTGACACTTGGAATTTAACCATTATGAGGTGCTCTATTTGTACGTATATAAGGAATGAAAAGTTGAATTGTTAAAATATTGAGTTGAAGTTTCCCAGTTTCCCCAGGCAAGATAAATTTCATATTCCAATGTCAACTGCCAAATTAGATTATTTTGGTATTTTATGGAATAAACAATCTTAACATGCTCCTAATTTCAAACGTTTTCCATGAAAGGTTTCCGAATCATATTAAGAAACAGGTGTGTAAAAAGGAGCACTTTTGACTGAAATTTAGAGCCTGTGACAAGAGAAATAACGGGAGTTGGGCAGAAAGGCACTTTACGTTGAAGTATTTTTAATTTTTTTTTGCGTAAGAACTAAATGGAATATATCGTTCTTAATAAGCTCTCTATTACATGTAGCGCTTTATCAAGTAATTATTTAACCTTCCTTTCTAGAGGATTTGATGAAATCATTCGAAAATAGTGAGTCATTTTGGATGAATGATTCCATTCGTAATACACATAATTTCTTGTAAATTTGGAATATCTCATTCCAGAGAGCTCCAAGTCGATTTATTTTTAACTCTAATGATAAAGCATGCTTTTTTCTAGATCAGGGATCGATTAAGTATCCTTTAGAAAAAGATAAGTCAAGAATGTAACGTTTTTAATTTAACTCATTAAATATTAGTGTCGAGAAAAGAGGCTGTGCGAAAAATGAAATGTGGAATCCTAACATGCTCCATTTTCAACAAAACGTTCAAAATCAAAAACTAGGGGTGTTTGAGATTGAACGATTGTTTTCTTGAAATCAATTCATCAAGAAAAACCGAACTAAATTTGGATTAAAGCTGGAGATTTTTCAACCGAAAAAATGGAATAACTCTTCCAGAATAGCTCCAAATGGAATAATTCTTCCTTTCATCGGTAGAGAACGCCGACGGGATTTCGCCTGCAAAATTTTAGCCCAAAAGCTTAAAAACTCCAAAGGTTATTAATGATGGAATATTTCTTCCATCTGTCTGATGGAATAAATTTATGATTAACTGCTCCAAAGTTTGAAGAGTCATTACTTTTAGCTGGAAAAAGTTGTAGAGCTCATTTAAAAAGGGATGGAATCTTCAATCTTTTCTCTTCCTAATACAGCCAATAGATTTTGAAAAAAATCCTAACTTGCTGTCTAAAATTTAGATTCAAAAAAGTTTCCAAATTTTCACGTTTTTAGCCAAAGTGTAAAAAACACTAACTGAAACTAAAAGCGTTCGTGACGAACAGATTATCGTTTTTCTCGAACGCATGAACGTTTGTAACGAACAGTATACCGTTCCACACGAACAATTTCTTAAATTTCACAATTCTATGCGTTCTAAAGCGTTCGTGACGAACGTAAGATCGTTTGTTACGAACGGATAGATATTTTTGTTTTAATACTAACACGTCAATTTGATTCTGTATGAACTATGAACATCTCTCTAAAAATGAAAACAAAAACTGAAAACAAAACCAAAGATAATTATTATCTGATTGAAATGAAAGTTTAAATATTTTAACTATTTCATTTTCAACCATTATTATTGTGAGATTAAGCGTCGCGTGATCGCAAATTTACAATTTAAGATTTTTGATATTTGGCATTTGTCATATCAGTAAATTGTATCCTTGGTCCAAGATAATCAGATCAGGCCAGACAGAGGCGTAGATAGGGTCAGTCAAAAAATGTGGAGGAGTCCAAAATCGTGATATTTCTTTTCAGTCTTAAGTGACATTATGTTTGTTGCACGTTTTTCTTTTCTACTTCTAATGAGTAATCTCTCCTCCACAAATTTTGACTGAGCTATGCCTACGCCTCTTCCAGAATATTTTCAAAATTTTAAATATATTACACCTGTAACAAATGCTCTTGCTGTCTATCTACTAAACCTACTATTTGCTGACACAGTTATTATTTTAGATGAAATAAATTGTTTGATATCAGTGTTTGTCTTCTTATAGCTTGATTGCAGTTATTATATATTTCTCCATAGGGCGAAATATATGTTAAAACCGGCATTTCCTTCTCCTCCTCCTTCTTTTCGTTCACTTTTATAGCCGCACATTTGAGGTTTGAATAATACAGGCTAAGTGAAAGCGTTTAATGTGATAGCGAGGCCCTCACCGTCTCTCTCTCCTGTTGAAGTTTAGCGTGCAGCAGTGAGAGTGGATTGCTGTCAGAAATCCAAATCAATCGGAGGATTTTATTGTTAGTCTTCCCAATACTTTTATTATTCCTTTAATATTATTATTTTATATTTGTGTTCTGGTGTGTTGTTTAAGACACTTGCCACTTGTTAGATTGGTGTGCATGAACAGTGCTCTGCCAACAACCCCTTACACATTGCCATTTTTGTGTACTGGTGTAGTCGTATGACACTTGCCACTAGTTCAGTCGGTGAGCATTTCTGTGTTAGACCACTGAAAGTACCAGGCAAATTGATTTACTACTACCTGCATAGAGCGGTTGATAAAAAACTTTCCACGCAAAGTGCGTGATTACAACATATTCCTGCAGCAAATAGCGCAGTTGATTTAAACTTTCCACTTTATAGTGGGCGATCTAAGTGACTAAGCCGACAAACAAAATGGCAGAATCAAACTTTACCAAAATAACTTTTGGCAATTTCCACCAAGGTGATTCAAAATTTGGAGGCTCTGCTGGCAAGCAATGTTCATGCATGTCACTAATGTCTATAACTTGGACT
This sequence comes from Turritopsis dohrnii, assembly GCA_027922465.2. Taxonomy (NCBI): domain Eukaryota; kingdom Metazoa; phylum Cnidaria; class Hydrozoa; order Anthoathecata; family Oceaniidae; genus Turritopsis; species Turritopsis dohrnii. The sequence continues at coordinate 62,147 of BQMF02000604.1, read as the reverse complement.
TGCGTAAGAAAAATATCGATATGGAAGGATGTTGACTTAGATTTTGTTTTGAATCAGGGTAATGGGCTGTATGAGAAAATTCAAATATCTAGAACCTTGTATGTTGACGAGTTACCTTCAGAAATTGAAATTGAATATAGTAGTGTTATTTTACATGCAAATTTTGTTTGCATTACTGATGGGTATGCTAATGCTATTACTGATGGAAACACTAATGATGCATTTACATTTTTAAATGAAGATCTTTTTTACAGTAATGATGTATCAGGTGCCATACTTTCTATTGAGGGTTACTGTATTGCAATATTAAAAGATGTCAATAGAAATATTTATTTATTTGATTCACACAGTAGAAATAGTCAAGGACTTCCAGAAGCTGAGGGAACATCTATATTAATGAGGTTTTTATCTGTTGAGTGTGCTAAGCAATACATTTTTTCAACTTACGGTTACTCAATATATTTTCAAATTGTTTATGTGAAAATTACGCCTCTAAGTGTTGCAGAGAAAAAAGCACTTGATAAATACTTTAGTAAGTTTAAGAGATCAATATTATATGAAAAGAAGGAAAGAAAGGTCAAGCAGGACCATTATCAAAGAAATTCTGAAATGATCAAAGAACAAAGACAAGAATATTATGGGGAACATTCAAAGATAATAAAAGTAAGCAGGAAAAGCCATTATGAAAGAAATTGTAAGACAATAAAGGAAAACAAGAAACGGCATTATGAAAAAAATTCAGAAAAAGTAAAAGCAAAAAGAAAACAACAGTATCAAAATAATTCAAGTGCAATTAAAAGACTTAAGAAAGAACACAGGATGAGTGATTTAGATGCATATTCAAGAGCCAAAAAAATCAAAGACTCCATTGTTGAAGAACCATATTACGTATGTGTGTCATGTAATCGGTGCCTTTATAAAAGATCTGTTAAAATCTATCATGAGGAGAGATATACAAGAAATGGTTTTAACCCAAATTGTCTTCTAGCAGTTACTGTTGATGACTCACTATATTTGTGTAAAACATGTGATAAGAAATTGTGCAGAAAAGAAATACCTTGTCAAAGTGTTAGCAATAAACTAGAATTGTTTGATTTGCCAACGCATTTTCAGGATTTGAATAAACTTGAACGCATTGTAATTTCCCAACGATTATTATTTGCAAAGGTTCGAATTATGCCAAAGGGTCAATTTCCTAAAATTAAGGGAACTATTTGTAATATCCCTATTGAAACGGACATTGTTTGTAATACTTTGCCTAGGAATATTAATGATAGTGGTGTCATCTTCATGAAATTGAAAAGGAAATTATGCTATAATTCTCATCTTGTTGCGGAATCAGTTAGGCCTGAAGATGTTGATATACAGGATATCATTTCAGCCAGAGATGATATTTTTGAAGTAAAATATATCAATGATGAAAAAGATGACGTAGATTTTAATATTATAAGTAAGTCTGAGGATTATCCCACCATCAATTTTGTTGATGATAAAGATGTTCTATTGATTAGGTGCAAATATGAAGCTGTTGATTTTGAAGATAATGACCCCTTGGATGAACATCGACTAAACTGTGTTGAAACTACATTGATATCTAAATGCCCACATGTTGTAGCTGATGATGAAACCAGGCCAAGGAAAGGCACCAGTAAATATTTTGAAAGATGAATTTGTTGAAGAACTTGCTTTCCCAGATTTATTTCCATCAGGGAAATTTGGTTACACTGCTACTCGAGAGATTAAATTATCTCATACAAAGTATTTCAATCAACGGTTATTGAATTATACCCAAAGATTTGCGTCAGATGCAGATTATATTTTTTTTGCAAATTTTGTGTCTCAGCAAATTAATCTGCGAAACCAAATGAATGTTGCAATGCGCAAAGTATCAGGTCACAATGTTACAATGTTACTGCAGGAATTTTTAGTCAAAGTTTTAAAGATACTTTTAAGTCTTTTGTAGTAAATGACGAAGCATACAGCTTTATGAACTCTGTTAAAGGCTCTCCAGCATATTGGAAAAATATGCTTTCAGATGTTTTAGCCATGGTTAAACAACTAGGATTGCCATCATTTTTTTTAACTTTATCATGTGCTGACTTGCAGTGGAATGAATTAGTTGTTATCATTTCTAAATTAAATGGTTCTGAAATATCTGCCAGTGAAATTGCAGAGCTGTCATACTTTGAAAGATGTGAATTGCTAAATAGCAATCCTGTGTTGCTAGCTAGACATTTCCAATTCCGTGTTGAAAATTTTTTCAAAGAGATTGTTATCAAAGGACCAATTGGAAGAGTTTTGTATTATGCCATCAGGGTTGAATTTCAAACCAGGGGCTCCCCTCATGTACATTGTTTACTGTGGTGCGAAAATATGCCATGTTTATCAGTTGATACTATAGACGAATACACTGAATTTGTTGATTCAGTTATTTCAGCAAATATACCAAGTGAACCATCAAAACTAAAAGATCTTGTGCAAAGATATCAAGTACACCACCACTCAAAAACCTGTAAGAAGTATAATTATAAGGAATGCCGGTTTGGATATGGCCATTTTTTTACACGAAAAACAATAATTGCTAAGCCACTTCCCGAAGATATGTCACCTGATGAAAAAAGTGAAATTCTTTTGAAGCAAAAACATATTTTGCAAAAAGTAAAGCAGCATATTGACACTGAATTAAACCCAAAGAAAAAGAATTTTCTTTCACCCAGATAAGCCAAATTTTGAGAATGTTTTATCCATTTGTGAGACTCTTAGTTCCTTAGGTATTTCATTAAAAGATTATGAAAGTGCCTTGTCTATTTCTACCGATCAAAATGACTTTCAAATACATTTGAAGCGAAACACAGATTCATGTTTTGTGAATAACTATTTTGATGAAGGGTTGCTTGCATGGGAAGCCAATATTGATTTACAACCAGTATTTAATCACTATAAAGCTATTTATTACATGTGTGCATATTTTTCAAAAAGTGAAAATTCTTGTTCAAATGCAATGAAAGAAGTACTAAAGCAATGCAGTGAAATGGAGTCCCCTAAGTATGATACTATGTGTAAATTAGCAAAAGCTTATAGCGATAACAGAGAGTGTTCTGTCCAGGAGGCTGTTTATCAACTAATGCCTGAATTATGGTTACGAAAAGGTTTCCCACAAGTATCGTTTATAAATACTAATTTGCCAAATGACCGCTTTCGGATGTTTAAAAGTGAAGAGGAACTGAATGAACTTCCTGAAGATAGTCAAGATGTTTTTAAAAGAAATATGCTCGACAGATTTCTGCAGTTTTCTGCATATTACCGGCTTGATTGCAACAAAGACTATTCAGAGATGCAAAATGATAATCAGCCAATAATTTTGAGTGATGCAGTTGTTGAGGAAAATCATGATCAGACAGCTCTTCCTAAAGTGATACCTTTAATGTCCTCGAAAGAATGTTTGAAATGTAGAAAGGTTAAAAAGGTCTTGCGGTAGTATACACCTAACAAGCATAGGTATCCGGAAAAATATGCACATCATATTTTGATGTTATTCTATCCATTTAGGGATGAAGAAAGTGACCTCAAATCTAATGATGCATATGTTGATAAACTAGCAGAGCCAGAGGTATTGGAGATTGTTAATAGGAATAAAGAGTTATTTGAACCAAACTCGGAACTAGTGGATGTTGCATTAAGAACATATAGGGATGATATGATTCTAAACCAAGATTCTCATGCACAACAGGAAAACGATGAAGTTGTAGAGCTAGTAAATGACATGTTAGATATTAATGAAGATGAATTGAATAATGACCAAGTGGTTCCAAATGATTTGCCACCAGCATCGTTTCAATCAACAGTTGTCTCAGATGATGAATTAAACAAAACTATCCAATCTTTGAATAAAAGGCAACGTGAAATTTTTGATGTTATTTACACATGGGGAAAAAATTTGTTCAAAACAAAAGATCTGAGCAACCTGAAATTTTGCAACCCTTACAAATCTTTTTAACAGCCTCAGGTGGTTGTGGCAAGAGTTACCTTGTTAAATGTTTGTATAATGTGCTTAACAAATTGTTATCTAGAAATGGTGACATTTCTAAAGCAAAAATTATGTTATTGGCACCAACAGGTGTTGCAGCAATTAACATTGATGGAACCACTATTCATACAGGACTAGGTATTCCATGTAGCACTTTCATACCATTAAGTGATAGGCAAAGAACAAACTTGAGATTAAAGCTTGAAGAAGTAAGTGTTATTTTCATTGATGAAATATCAATGGTGAGTTCTAAATTACTGTTACAGGTTCATCAGCGACTCTGTGAAATATTTGGTTTGTCTGATCGTATACCATTTGCAAATAAAACAATAATTGTCAGTGGTGATCTTTATCAGTTACCACCAGTACTAGCTAAACCAGTCTATTCAACAGATGGATTTATTATTGGTCTTTTAAAATTGTGGCATCATTTTAAACTTGCTGAACTTGATGAAGTAATGAGACAGAAAGGTGATAACCAATTTATTGATTTGTTGAATAACATTCGTGTTGGCTCATTAAGTTTTGATGATGAAATGCTAATTAAATCTAGATTTATTTCGGTAGACAATGCAGACTATCCGTGGGATGCTTTACACATTTTTGCAGAAAACTCTTTAGTTAATATGCATAATCAGAAAATGCTTGCTTCACTAAATAACCCAGCAGTTAATATAGTTGCGATTGATGATTATCCTGAGGGACTCTCTGAAGCTGCTATTGAAAAAATCAGAGGAAAAAATGCTAATGAAAGTGGAGGTTTAGTGTACAATCTATCCTTAAAAATTGGAGCTCGAGTAATGCTGACAGCATATATTGATATTGATAACAGACTTATGAATGGTCAAATTGGTACTGTGAGACACTTTTCTTTTATCCGTGGGAAATGTGACTCCATATTTGTACTTTTTGATGACAAAGATGCAGGAATGAAAAGGAAAAATACACAAGGAAATCATTATGTTGCAATTGAAAGAACTGAAACCAAATTTAGTTTGTCCAAAAGGAAAACATCAGCGACTGTTACCAGGACACAGTTTCCCTTACTGTTATCATATGCTTTTACTGTACATAAAGTGCAGGGTTTATCTCTTGACAAGATTGTTGTTAGTTTTCAATTGAACAGACAGAGGAACTTTCATCCTGGTCAAATGTATGTGGCATTCAGCCGTGCCACCTCCCTCAATGGATTGTTTCTAACAGGAAATTACTCGCATGCTGCTATTCAAGCAAATGAAAAGTCAGCGATTGAGAAAAACAGAAAATTTATTGAAAGCTAATGAATCGTTTGTAACCACAGACTTTAACTTTCAGATTGCTCATCTAAATATAAGATCATTGAAAAAACATGCCTCATCCATAAAGCACTACCAAGAACTTGTGAATGCAGACCTTTTGCTTTTAACAGAAACACAGCTCACAGATATATCAGATATGAATGGTATTCAGGAAAACATGAGTTCTTTTTCTCTCATTTTAAATAACAACGTAAATAAGTACAAAAGTTTACTTGTAGCACACAGTGCAAATGTGAATGTTATGAATGTTAAGCATTGGCCAGAAAAGACCACTTTTCATGACGAGTTGCTTACTATTTTATTGTTATACCGAAGTCATCAAGCAAGTGTTAATATTTTCATGAAATTGACAACCATATTATGTCAAAATGATCAAGTCGATATGGTGATGGGAGATTTCAATATGAACCTTTTGAAAGACAGTAGACATAATACAGAATTGCAAAACACTTTGCATGGTTTTACACAAATCATACAACATGCAACACATGTTGATGGTGGCTTGATTGATCATGTTTACATTAGAAATTCTATTTTGAATGACTTTTCAGTTAAAAGTTTAAAAGTTTGTCTGAACATCTCTGATCATGATGCTGTATTAGTGAGACTGAAAGTTTTGGATGACAGTTAGTCTGTTAAAGATATTTAGAAAGGAGCATGGATGGGATGGGAAAGGGGTGGCTTTTAGGGTACTGGTTTAGTTTTTTTGTCTGTCAATTTGAGACACATTGCATTGAAAAGTCCTAGTAAAGCGTTTGAATGAACGAAACGTAAGCTAAACTTACCTATTTCACAGAATTTTTATAAAAGCTTTAAGTGATTTTTCAATGGTTTTAAACTGGCAGATAAACTGTAAAGTTTTATTGATAATTATTGATATCCTTTTTATTAAAATCATTTTTGTCTATCTTTATTTAAGAAATCAGTTCAGTTGAATTAACATTATGTTCATTTTTATAGTTTTATTTTATTTACATGGATTATAGAGAACTTTAAGTAAAATAGTTATACTGTGCCTGTGATCATTTAAATTTTGATGAAATTTGCTTTGCTTTGAGGAAAGAAGTAAAACCACTCTGATAAAAAGAATATTATGATTTAGCATCTTAATAGCCTAAAGTTTGTCTGAGAGCAGAGTGAATGTAGTCAAACAGTACAGCTTGAAAGAAACTTAACATGTCTTTGACTTCAGAACAATAGATCTTTTTTTCTATCTACAATTTGCATTCGTGATGACAGAGCATTCCTTCCTGAATATGTTCTGTTTCTTTTTCTGTACTGTAAGATTTTGGGTTTATCATCCATCCATCCATCATCCGTGCTCTTAGTATTACTGCATTGATCTGGCATGAATGATCTGCTTGATTATAGGACTGGCATGCAGGAGCTGCTTGGACATTGATATACATTGATATTCAGTCTGTACTTATGGTGTGTGTGTGTGATAACATTTGTTTTGATTTGTTTTTTCCACTGTTGAAATCAATTCTTCATTTTTACAGATAAAAATATCACTTCTATGATGTCACTGTTGTTTTTTTTAAGTCATTGTTAGTAGCTATATTTTTTATATATAATTTACTTTTTAATATATTCCAGTTAACTGATGTCAGAAATAATTATTCAAAAAAAGTTTAAAATCGAGTGTTGTAATGTTTTTTTTAAAAAATTTTGAATTTGATGATGATAATTCCTTGATGCTGAATGCGAATTGGTGATGTTGTACATGAAATGAATATCCATTATCCAGATGACTATGCACATGTGATATACGTTATAATATGTTATGATCTTTTGGACATTTTTGTTAACAATTAACATTCTAACAACAATGTTGTTGCTGTTGCTATACGAAGTCATCAAAACCACATTGTCTTATCAACATCAGCTTTGGTATCTGTTTTTACAACTATCCGGTTAAGCTAATTAACTCAAGTTTAACTCAAGTTTGTGATATTTCGAGATATTATCATTTCTGGAATTCAGATAACAACAACAAGTTGAATCAATATGTTGTTATTATGGTTCATCAATGTTGATTATGAATTGGCGATTATGTACATGAAATGAGCGTCCATTATCAAAATGAATTTGTATATGTGACATACATTATGTGTATTTGCTATAACTTTTGGATATCACGAGTGAAGGTAAGAACTGTGTTTACTTTTTTGTTATATCGAAAAAAGGCTTACAACTTTAAATTTAATTTCTGGTTATTTTTAGGTTAAAAAGTTACAAAAGTTGTGGCAAAATGGAACATATTTCCAAGATTTCCAAGCCTCAAGTTCTCCAAGAAAATCGAGTTTATTTTCTGTCATATTTGGTTATTCGATTATAACATTACGATAATAGCATGTTGCATGAATATCTGGATTTGGTAAATCATTTCGTGCTGTTGGTTTAATCGTGAATAACGGAATCAAAATGAAATACTACAATGACCTCAATGACCTATGGACAACTATTACTTTGATTGTTGTTGTTTTTCACTATAGCTATGTATATTTTACGACAAGGATTTGTCTAAAATTTTGCGACTTTCCTTGTATATATTGTATGTATCACGACAAGGATTTGTCTAAAATTTTGCGACTTTCCTTGTATATATTGTATGTATCACGACAAGGATTTGTCTAAAATTTTGCGACTTTCCTTGTATATATTGTATGTATCACGACAAGGATTTGTCTAATTTTGTGACTTTTCCTGTTCTTGTATGATGATATAATACGTATATATCTTTTTTATCATCCAATGTGTGTTTGATGGTTTTCCTGTCTTAAAGTCTGCCGCCTAAATCTCCTTACGCCAATAAACGCCCTCTGCCCGGCTGTTCCAAACGGGTCAAATTTAGTTGATTAAAATTAATTATGTCTGGTTTACTCAGAAATTTAGTAGTGCGTACAAGACCGCCTAGCTTCAATCAACCTCGTACCCAGGGTTTCTTGCCTTTTCGATATACCGACGGCGGCGAAGAAGGCTTCTTGAGATAAGATAACTACGGTATTGTTAATCTGGCTACCGAGATTTTCCATTACCAATAAAACGGATAGTATGGATACGAAATTCGAGTTCAGTATCGCATTCTTATCTTTTTCTGGTCGAAAGTTTATTTCTCTCGTTTTTACTAAAACGGAATTCTTGCTCACGCTTTTCAAGAAATAGAAAGAAAATTATTTGCGCAAATGGTAATAGTTGTTATTGAACATGCTCTCGCTCGTCATCAATACACACCTTATTTTCAAGTTTATAATGTCGCATTCGTTCGGCGAAGTGATACTTATGTGCTCAACGAATTCAAGATTTTCGCAATGTTGGGGGAAATATGTAGTCGCATTAATGCGAATCTTGTTGGTTATTACGGTAGCAGCGAAAGCCGAAACGGCAATTAGTCTGCGATTTAGAGTCTGCTAGACTCTGCTAATAACGCAATGTAAATTATAATGAAGGAACACAGCCTTCGAAAAGTTTCACATATCAAACATTTAAAAGGACGTTTTCTTTGATGTTATGAAATAATTCATGAAAGAATGCATATTAATGAAATAGATCTGCATAAAAATGGAAGATTTAGCTATTTATGCTAACTGAAAATACATAGATACTTAAAATTTGGTTATATATAGTTTTTCTTGTTAGTAAAGCCCATCAGTTCAAAACTTCTTATTACTTTGTTTGTTAGTTACTACAACACTGTTTTGTGTATTAAGAAGACTTTCAAAGATCTAGTTAAAAAAGGCAGTTATTTGTTGGATTTCATTTTTGGTTTCATGAAATTATAATTAAAAACATATATGTTTTATATATTTCCCCATAGGGCGAAATATATGTTAAATGTTTCCTTCTTCATAATCATCATCTTCTCCGTTCACTTTTATAGCCTCGGTTCAGTATTGAACTTAGGCCTACTCAAGATCGATAAGAATAGAGGCTAGTCTTCAGTGAAGTAGTGCGCCATTTTTTTCAGTCAGTGCAGTTGGGCAGTGGAAGAGTTTTGCATATATTGTCTCCCAGCTTTTAAGATGATTCAAGAGATTCAAACGTTAAATGATGGAAATAAAAACGTTTTAATTCAATGTTTTTCTAAAAGTTTTGTTAACACTTTTGAATGAACGTAAAAGAGAAAACAAAGGGAGATAATGTTACGGACGTTTTTTTTTGTTGATATGATGGATGGTAATTAGTTGCTTGGAACAGTAGAGCATTGAATCTGTGATTTCAGTGCAAATTTGAAAGTTCATCATTAAAAACCAAGCTGAAGACTTATTTGTATTTTACATCCTGATGTAATTTAGCCCAACTGCTGAAAACACGTATAGATGTACAAGGCCGACATCGGAAATATGTTTGGTTCGGGTCATTTCGGGATATAACAAGAGAGGCGGGCGGGCGGGCGGGCATGAAAGTTTCGATTTTATTAGGTTAAAAATCTCGACACTCCCGAAATCGAATTCACCCGAAGAGATTACTAATTTCTCCTTTTTGATAGTTCAGATAAGTTATTTTGCGATGATTAGCGGTTCACAGCAGGACAGCAGGACAGTAAATGCAGGACACTACATGTCCAAGATTTTTGCAAATGTAATAATTTGCCGAACTTCCCGCCCCACCGCCCTCCAAAACGCAGGGTTTTCGTAATCGGAGTTAGGGGCGGGCGGCTGACCCGAACCGAACATATTTCTGATGTCGGCCCAACCATATGAAGGAAACCCTTTTTACATGTGGTGGACAACAACCAGTTGTTAATTCAAGGAGTACATTACAAGAATTGCAAGTAAAAACCTGATGTGGCATTTGCAAAAAGAAGTTCAGGAAACCAATTAATACGTAAAATATTAAATACACACAGGATTGAGAAATTTATAGAAAGAATCTGGTTGAATGTGCCTCCTGGGATAGTCGTGTAATCCAACAATATTCATTCAATTCCATGATCACGTATACTGTTTTGATATTGTATATGATATTTTATTTCGTATATATAATGTCAATTTTCCTTACAAGAACAAACGTAAATCAAAACACATTCCAATATAACAGTCTGTATCTTAAAAGGAAGAAATTGTTTGCGGCAGAAATTTGTACGGAACTTTTTGTTGTGGAATTTATTTTTGCAGATTTTGCTCAAATCCGCAAAAATGAATAAATATTGGTATTCCGCAAAATTTTCGAAAATTTTTCATCCGCAAAGATTTACCCTGCTGCAAAATGCTCAATTTTTTTTTTACCCGTAAAGAATTGGTTTTTCACGTTTCACTTTGCATGAAAGTTTTGTGTTTTCAAAATGTTTGGAAAATGATAAGGAAAGAAGTCAAGGTTATTTAACATCTAAGGACTTATTTATTACCCTTTGGCAATAACAATAGAATCAGCATCTGCACTTGCAACAGGTTTCGTGCTTCGTACTGTTGCCTTTACTTTGAGAAACGATGTCTGTTGAGGTATCACAGTTTCTATTGTTATTTGCACTTTACCTTTATGGAAAGTAGACCTAGACTGATTAACCTTCCCTGAACAAAGATAAGACCCAGCAACATTATCTGTTTGTTACAGTTTAGTATTCTGTTTTGATATTATAGCTGGTGAGAAATAGATGTTATTCCATAAATCTGCTATTTCCATTCCAACTAAAGTTTGTATATACAATACACCCAGGCACTGAATTAGGTTTTTCCCTACTTTCGAATTTATTAAAAATTTCTTGCATCCACAAAAATTAATACTGCAAAATCTCTTAGTAATTTATCGGCAAAAATATATTCCACAAAAATTTCTTCCGCAAACAATTTAAGGTAATTTAAATCAAGCCGAAACAAAAACTTCTACTTCCAGATATGCAGTGGTTGTATATTTTCACTACCAAAATATCTTTTTTTTTATTTGGGATTTACAAAAGTCAGTTACATTAATGTAATAAATATGACATGATAGTATGTGAATATATTTTTTTGAATCAGAGATGTTTATTTTGAATATATACTTGAATTTAATTTTATAAATTGTGATTTTTTCTTCCTAAATTTGAAATGCTACACATAATAATTTTTAGTAAAAATTGGTTTTTGATTGCTTTTGATAGTTATTTGCTAAGATGCCCACCCCCAAAGGTTTGACAATTTTCTTTTCATCTTTTGTTAACCTTTATACAAATTTGATTTTATAATTTTGTAAGATGGTTTCATCTGAGTTTAAGCAAGTGTTCTGTTGAATTACATCTGATCTGTGATTTTATGGTTAAAAGGATATGAAGCTTGTCTTCAGCATAAATAATGATCTTATGTTTATTATGACGAAATTGCCTTATAGATTGTTCTGCAAAAAGACTATTCCAGTTGTTTAAGGGGAAATATTAGTCGCTTTTAGGTCTTACAGTTTTTCGCTATGTCCATAGTAAATTCTAAGTCACTTTTTAACTCCTTGGCAAAACATTGAGAGAAATCTTATCATTTGACCATGTACATCTTCATTTTATAAGTCGTTTTGTAGTATTAACCCTGATTAGTATGGATAGCATTTTTATCTTAACATCAGCTTGATAGTAGATATATATACCACTGTATTTATAATGATACATTTTTCTTGTTATCAATGTACTCACAAATTGATAAAATGTTTGCAACTTTGGGGAAATATATAGTCGCATTTTTGCGAATCTTGTTTTTTCTTTCGAAACGCGTGTTTTTTTTCTACACATGGTCTTACAAAAAATGTTCTTATAAAAAAATATACAGCTCACGCATGTATAATTCTTTTGTCTTTAATAAATTAATTTCTGGTGGCTTATGATTAGACCCTTTTTACACTAACTTATCATTTTAACATATCGTTTATGCCTGTTTTCCACCAGTGGGATAAAAAAAACACAAGCCTCAAAGAACTTTGTAGTAACTTTTCATAACTTTAAGTACAATTGCTGCTACCGTTTTGCACCATCTGGCTCTTGTTTTAGTTTAGTTTATATCAGTTCGCAATTATCACAATTAGTTCGTCGGATTGAAAACGCGTTGTCGTTGTCGTCACGTGATGCAAACCATTAGTAACACATCGCGATTATATAGTAACAATTTTCTACGATTTCGTTGACTCTGTAGTCAGCGGTTTGTGACTCAAGTATACAGAGTGTTGGTAATGGCATTGGTTGATAGTAGGCCTTTTTATTTTGGGGTCACTTACATTACTTACAAACATGGCCTTGTTTCTGATGTTTATAATTATGACGTCTTTTTCAAAGATAATCGTGATCATAAAAGTTTATGAGCCCCAAGACGTTACGTCTCTTAATCATGCATAGAAACGTCATTATTACTCAGCGACCGTGTAAACGGTGCTGAGTATTAAAATAGCCTGATTTTTTTGTCGTCCACCTTTTATGAAAGGCTAGTGGTACCGTATTTTGCAGACTAGTTACAAACGTCTTCTGCATCATTCCAAGCGTGTTTTTTCTGCCCTCGTGGAGTCAGTGGACGGCAGCTAATTCTGGTGAGTGAAAATCTCTGCTTCAGTGTTTGAAGTCGTTTATTTTTCCTAAAAGCCGTGAACCTTTCGATTTGTTTTCAAATCTTTTGTTGGTTTTGCTTTCAGAGTTTCTGGGGTTTTTTCTAACAAGTGTGTGCGCGTTGACTTCTCTCTGCCAGTGTGGTTATTCTCTGCCAGTGTGGTTATATTAATATTTACTGGTTAGGTATATCAGGCTATGCATGTAGCAGATTTGAATTGATATTATCTTTTAAACAATAAAGCATACTAATTAGTCCATTATCTTTCATCAATTTCCAACGAAAGTCAGACACAAAAACAAGTCATATACAACTTCCAGTATACAACTAGAGAAAGCCGTACAGTTTCCAGTACATAGCGCTAGAGAACAAAAGCCGTACAGTTTCCAGTACACAGTGCTAGAGAACAAAAGTCGTACAGTTTCCAGTGCGCACCTAGAGAACAAAAGTCGTACAGTTTCCAGTACGCAGCAAGAGAACAAAAGCCGTACAGTTTCCAGTACGCAAGTTTAGATAACAAAAGTTGTATTTTTTCCAGTACACAACAAGAGAAAGGACACAAAACTAGTGAATAAAATTGTTAGCTTCCAAAATTTTACAGTTTCTACTGTGCAACATAGAAAATGCCATCATATGAAGTTTTGAAGTCTGTATCAGGTACTTTTAACCAAGGAAGTTCCATTTTTGGTGAAACTGCTGGCCGACAATGTTCTTGTATCTCTTTATATTCAATATTTTGGTCGAATATTAAAAAAATTTACAATTGGACAAAATTTGATTTATATAACATTTTACTGGAAAGTGATAAGCTATATAAGTCTCTAAACACGGAATCTTTTCTGTGTGTAGATGACCTTCCAAATACTATTGATGTAAATAATTCACTCATTGATGTAAATTACTTAGAACTTTGTACTGGAGAAGCAAACTTATTGCCTAATTTCCCATTTTTAAGAATTGTTTTTAATGAAACTCTCCATAAAAAACCATGTCTTTTATTCATAAATGGTTATACAATGGCAATATTTCAATCTCAGTCTGCAGACTGGTGTTTCCTTTTTGATTCCCACAGCAGAGATGAAAGAGGTTTATCAGTTCCAGATGGTAAATCAGTTTTATTGAAATTTAAGGACATGGCTGAACTCGAAGCTTATATTCAAGTTGTATATTTAGAATATCAAAGTAAAAAAAGAACATATTTTCAATTGCAATTTATCAATATGTTTGTCACTCATGAACTGAGATTAGATGTTTCTACATCCTTCAAGAATTCAAAACGAAGAATTTTGTATAATGATCATTCCAATGACTCTAAATTAAAAAGGAAAGAAAAATATGAAAAGAAAAATAAACAAAAACACCAGAACAGAAAAAAGAATAACAATGAAAAAAAGAAAGTGCAACAAAGCAAAAACTTGAGTAGGGACAAGAAATATAAAATTCATATCCAAGAGGGCCCATTTTACATTTGTGTATGTTGCAACAGGTGCCTTTATCGACATTCTATTAAAAATTTTTTTGCTGCAAACTATAACTACCCAATTGAAAAATACTGCAATATAGTGCATTCATATGATGGCTTATATTATATATGCATTACTTGTAACAAAAAGTTAAAAAAAGGGAAAATGCCATGCCAATCTGTGTCAAATAAGCTCCAGATTTTTCAGCTTCCCAAAGAATTTAGGGATATTCGTCGTTTAGAAAGGGTTCTTATAGCAAAGCGTATCATTTTCAAAAAAGTAACAATAATGCCTAAAGGTCAGTCACCTAAATTAAAAGGAGCTCTTTGTAATGTCCCTATAGACAACATTGATATGGCAAATATTTTACCTCGTCAGCCAGATAGCAATGGAATTATCCTCATAAAGCTTAAGCGAAAATTAGAGTATAGGGGACATGTTTACTTTGAAGGTGTTCGGCCTGAATTTATCAGTAGGATATTACATTATTTGAAAGCTAATAATCATTTGTATCAAGATATAGAAGTAGATACTGATAGTATTCCTAATAATCTTGTGAATTTAAATGCAGGTGATACAAAAATTCTTGGTAAGCCATTACACACAATTGATTGTTTGTTAAAAGACATAAGTGAACCTATTTCCATTATGTTAGAAAGTAATTCTGATTATGAAGAATCCAAATCACTGCATGATTCAGATGATGAATTAGAAACTGCAGCAAACCCATTAGATTATTATCGCTTGTCAGCTGATGAGACGACTTTGATGTCGCCTAATCCTACTGGTGAAGATATTGACAATGAAATTTTAAATTTAGCTCCAGGTGAAGGAATATCCCTACAACCAATTTTAAATGATAATTATTGTGAGGAGCTTGCTCACCCTCATCTTTTTCCAACAGGACAATTTGGTTATAAAATTGATAGAAATATACCATTGAGTGTCTCAAAATACTTCAATCAGCGCTTATTAAACTATTCCCAGCAATTTGCTTCTGATACTGATTACATATTCTTTGCTAATTCAGTGTTGCAGCAAATCCATTTCAGTAATCAAATTAATTATGCTATGAAAAAAGTAAATTCAGACAACTTAACAGCAGGTATGCTTAGCCAAAATTTCAAGGAAACAGTGCGGCAGTTAATTGCTGATGATAAAGCTTTTCATTTTATGAATTCAGTTAAAGGCACTCCAGCATATTGGAAAAGGTTTTTGCAAGAAGTGTTGGCGATGGTTAAACAGTTAGGACCTCCTACATTGTTTTTAACTTTATCTTGTGCAGATTTAAGATGGAATGAACTTGTCTCCATTATTTGCAAATTGAAAGGACAAAATCTTTCAGATGAAGAAGTCAATGCCATTACTTACCAAGAAAGGTGCAAGTTACTGAATAGTCTTAGTTGCCAGACATTTTCAGTATAAGAGATAGGAAAGTGCCGATATTGGCCCAAAATTGTATCTCTAGATTTCCCTTCTAATTATAAACGTGAATCCCTATCAATTATTTTCGCTAAACATAAAGTATTAACGTGTGTTCAAAACAGCTTTTATTTTGATTACATAGCATTTTTTGATTACATAACAAAATTCTCAAATAACAACACGTAAGCAGTTTTTAAATATTAGGGGTTTTCCCTAATATTATTATTATAACCACAAACTACTCAGAAATGTAAACAATTAAATCTCATAAAAATGTCCAAGGGAAATCCCAATTGTAGTAAAAAGCAGTTTGTAGCAGTTTCATTTTATAACATAAATGAGCTAACAATACTCATAACACACAGATCAGCGTAGTCTAGTGGATAAGAACGCTAACTTGCAACAGCAAGGTCGTGTGTTCGAACCCCACGCAGTTCGTCTGAGAGGAAGTATATATACTTCGGCGGTTGTAGATCTCTCATGTTCTGGTTGTGAAACTTGCATGAGTGCGCACTTCCCCGCAGTTGAGTTGAATATATCGCGAAATGTTTAGCAATGCGTCTGGGTGATTTATCACTGTCAGGTTTCTCTGGTCCATTGAGACATTCAGGTTACCGTCATTTCGATCCAAATTCAGCAAAACGTCAGGGCTTAGAAGTGTCAGCATGTATCTGCAATGCCGACTATAATTGCACACTACACGCGCTGATCAACGAAATATATACCATATGCTAAATGCCGTTGTTATCACTAAATTCAAAGCAATTTTTTCTTCTTCGTGAGATGGGAGTGAATTTGTTTGACTCACTCTTGGGTGAACTACCTTTTGTGAACTTTTATTTTTTGTTTGTGTTGGGGAGCTAGGCACCTTGTTTGAAATATGATGCTCTTGCATAACATTAATCATTTTATTTCTTCCGAGGCTCAAGTTCTCATTAGATATGAGAATTTTGTTATTGTAACCAGACACCCCCGACTTGATGTTTAGATTCATGTCACTAGGTAACATGTAAATACATTGTCCAACTGAATAATCAACTTTGCTTGAAGCGTAATTTAAAGTATCCTGATAACATTTAATGTCATCTTCAATATCAACTCTGCGGTTAACAATGTCTTCAAAGTTGTTCGTAAAAACTCTTTGAGCTGTCAAACAGCTTGAATTATTACCTAAGATAGAAGAACGAGCTGAGGCTTGCGAACTAAGAACAAGATAAGCATATGCTCTAACACTCTCTGAAATTTTTACAAGACCTGTTTTTGTAAAGCCTTTAGATTTTTCTATAATCCATCGTGTCATGGAGTCATCTGTGAAATAACTCAGACCTGGCGTTGGATAGTTTCTACGTCTTTTTTGATACGATCTGTAAAAATATTGCCCTTTGTATTTTTTAGGATCAGAATCGACACCATATTCACTACAGATTTTTAAAAACTCTTCTTTGTTATAAGGATTATCGTATTGGTTGAAACTATCTTCAAAAGGTAGAGGTGTCTGCAAGCGCTTAATGATTCGTCTAATGTGATAATAAACGTGAAAACGATATACTGATCTAATCATAGGAGTAGAGCGACCTTCTTTCAGATGTTCAGAACTAACTCCACAAGCACTTGAAGCACACCAAGTGACAAAATTGAGTTGGGTTTGCCATAATTTAAACGGTTGTTCCTGCCAAATTTTCATGCGTTGTTCATTTTCATCCATTTCGTAATTAGTAAAAATGTTGGGAAAGCTCGCAGGAAAAGAACCATTTTCAGAGACAATAATTGTTTGTTTGTATAAATCTTTAGAATTCAATATCTGAAGGTATTGTCCTCCATTTGGCTTATAAAGCGCATTGGGAGCATATTTAAAAATGTTCTCCATTATTTAAAAATATAATCCTCTATTCTCTAATACAAGAAATGTATATCACAGTAAATGTCGCAAAAGGAGAAAAGACCATATATCTATCTTATCCCATTCAAAATATAGATGGCTCAAAAGAAATTGCATTGCTTGAGATGTTTGCAGACAATGTAACGTATGAAATAACCGCTCCCCTAAAACTGTCTCTGTCTGCTGGTGAGGGAAAAGCTGAAAAGTTGCTACCTCAAGGAAAATACACTAGCAGAGAATTGAATGCCTTTTTAGCTGGTAATGTAGAACTTACCGCATTAGACAAAAAACCTCAAGTAATCAAGACCAATACATTAGCTAAAATAACTAAAATGAATTTGCATCTCTCTGAACTTGACAACACTCAAAATCTTGAGGATGGAAAGCTAAGTGATATTTTACTAACCTATCACATCGCAAAATACAGTGACTTCACACATGTTGAGCCTAAAAACCCTCAGTACAAAAAATTAAAAAATGGTGTATTTCAGTCTCTCACGTTGAAAATCACAGATCAGCATGGCAATATGCTAAAAGAAGACCTAGGAAGAACCGTTGTTTTGCACATCCGCTAAACCGAGATAAAAAGTAATAATTAATTATGTATCATAATTAATAATGGAGTATGGAAAGAGGTTAAATCCAGAACGTTCACTTAGAACTGCCCGCGGTGTAAAAGGTTCTCGTCAAAAAGTAATTGTCACACACAATCCAAGTGAGATTGATCAAAATCAGTTATTATTGGTTAGGTTTCCAAATTTAGGAAGCGATGATGTTATTATTCCAGGAACAGCTAATCTAAGTTTTGATATTGAACTCGAGTCGAAAGCTGACTCAAAAAGAAAATTGGTCAGTAACATTGGGAGAGCCATCGTTAAAAAGTTGGCTGTCAAGTTCGAAGGTAACGAGATATTGAGCATCGATGACTTTGATATTTTTGGGTGTTACAGAGATTTATGGTTAACCAAGTTTGAAAAGAGAAACTCGATAAGACAGGGTATCATCATCGACGATGGGTGTACAGATAATTGTATGAAATTAAGGATTGGTGCTTCTGATAAAGACACCACTGATGCAGTAGACAAAGCCATTGCTGACACCTATAAAAGCAAGTTTGTCATTCCACTCGATTTTGAAATGCTAGATAGTACTATCCCGTATTATCAAGCCGGATTAGGGAATAGGTTATGCTACGAGATCACATTTAACTACTATAACCGAGTTGTTTATTCTGACCCCCCAACTTCTGCCGCAGGTCAAAGAAAAACCCCAGACGGTAAATACAAAATATCTAACATCTCACTTGAATATGAGATTGTGACACAATCAGCTTTGGGTAGACAAATCGCTTCAGAATACCAAAACATGGCTTTGCTCTATGATAGGATTTTGCGGCACAGGCAAATTAGAGTAAACAAGTCAGACACAACGTGGAATTGGTCATTCAACACACCTGCCAAATCTTTGAAGGGTATCTTAGTTCTGTTTGAAGAAGAAGAAGAATCCTACAAACGAGATACCGGTAAATTCTACAATCCAAAGATCAAAAAGGTATCTTTCATCGTTGAGGGTAAGCCTAACCAACTTTTTGCTCAAGGGATGCAGTCATTTGAACAATACAATGAGATTTGCAAGTATTTTGCTGAAGGAAAACCAAAAGATAATAGCGTCGGCGAAAACCGAAAGCGCTTAGGATTACATGATGTAAAAGTCTCTGATTACATGACAAAAAAGTATGGTCTATGGTTAGATTTCAGAACAATTGATGAGAATGTCTTGCATGGGACCGGTCGAAGGATTGAAAATGCGAGTGAAGGCATCACTTTACAGATTGAAAAGACCGCTGAAACTGCAGGAAACTTAAACGCATATATATATCTAATAATGGACGCTCAATTAAACATACAAAACGGTCAATTTATGTCTGCATTCTATTAGTAAAAATGGACACACTTTACATGAAAGAGCCTCACACAGCATTATTCGTTGGACCAACATCGTGCGGTAAAACTGCCCATGTTGTAAAATTATTAGAAAACTATTACTATGATCACTTTGATTTCATCGTGATTATATGTCCCACCTTGAGGTGGAATTAGACTTACAGAGATCGGAAGTGGTTCTGGAATGACAGCTATGTGATTTTAATTGAACCGGAAGGATCTTTGTATGAATGGATTAAGAAAATGGACCTTTTCTGTGCTGAATACAAAACCTTATTCCTCATTGACGACATCATCGCTGATGAAAAATTAGACAAAAAGAGACAGCCTTTGCTCGAGTTGGCAATTAGCGGTCGGCATCGAAATCATTCGCTATGGTTACTTACACAGTCATACACAGCTATACCTAAAAATTTACGACGGCAAGCTAAAATGTTATATGTGTGGTATCCAAAAGATAGAAACGATCTAGCCACTATTCATGAAGAGAATGATGTCATTGATTCGCAAGAAGAATTGAAAGATGTCAAAGAAAAACTGAGAGGAGGGAAACACGCATGCCTAGAGATGAGAATGGAACATCCAAAAACGTATGTGATTTGCTGATCAGGTTGACGTTATTTGTTACATGACTCTTGTAACAAAAGTATAAGTCTTGCAAGACTGTCATAAGAGTGCTATAGCAGTGCTGTACAGCAAATTTCAACAAAGCTATAAGAAGATAGCAAACTCTTATACAGCAAATTACAACAAAATTATAAGAAGATAGCAAACTCTTGTACAGCAAATTTCAACAAAGCTATAAGAAGATAGGAAACTCTTATACAGCAAATTACAACAAAATTATAAGAAGATAGCAAACTCTTGTACAGCAAATTACAACAAAATTATAAGAGAATATAAGAAAATTATAACAAACACAACAAAATGATAGAATATGTCAACTTCATGTTATTAAGCATACTGCTGGTCTCGCTATTTTGTTTTTATTCTGTATTAAAAAAATGCCTCTCCCTAATAAAAATGGCTGAAATAGCGATCGATAATTTAATCGGCTACGATATTCCAGGTGAATTCCCACCACCACCTTCAGATGGTAAAAAGCAAAAATTGCTCGAGTGTGTCTTAACTGGAAATACCAAGCTATACTTAGGGGAAATGTACACGGAAGAGCAAATTAACAAACTCAAATATGAAGAGGTAAAAAAACTTTTTAGTATCTACGAGGGTAAACTATCAGGTCAAATGGTAAAATCCTTGGGGAAATCACTCATACGCATTTATTCTATGGGGGCTTGTGCAACATTAGAAATAAACAATCAAGATGCATTGAGCAATGACCTGGAAACTGACCCCTTCTTAAACTCTGCCCTTCAAAGATTTACATGTGACTTATATTATAAATTCGGCTCATTATTAGCACCACTCAGTGTTGGACTTATTACCGGGAGGCATTACCTTAATGGAATAAATTTAAATAAATCTGATGATAATATAAATACAGCAGATAATAAAAATGTCAGAAGAACAGACTCCCATTCAAGTGACAACGAAGAACCCTAAAAAGGTTGAAGCGGGTAAGAGGTTGGCAGAATACAACCGTAAAAAACGAGAAGAATTGAAACAAGTGTCACCTCAAAAAGAAGTGGAGAAGCCCGAGGACTCTCTCACCAAACCAAATGAACAACCTATGAACTACACCATAGGTGGAATAATAGCTCTCGGTTTAGTTGGTGGATTTGCTTATTTTGTGTATAAAAAGAAAGAGCAAATATTACCCCATGGGTCACCATCCACCCCCCTTCCACAAAATTCTAAAATACCGGTGAAAATCAATAAACATGAAATGGAATAAAAAGATAAATAACGCTATATATAATCTCGCAATATATGTAACAAACATGGACAAGAAAAGTATCGTCAACGATCTATATCATGCATCAGTCGTCTGCGTTTTCGCTATCGGCTACTCTATGCTAGGAAAAAAGGTATTAAAATGACACCTCCCTTAATTCAAAAGTTCGACTTGGAAGATACAGGCAAAACTAGTCGCCATTATCGCCTCTAGTGAAGTGACAAAGGAATTACTTAATCAAACAAAAGATTTTGCCTGAAAATATCAATATCTAAATATGGCTTCTATCGCAATGATGTTAGGTGGAGCTTTAGCTAACGCTTTGGCTTTCACAGGATCAAGCTATCTGTTTTCAAGTTTATCCAAAGACAGAATCGATAAGGAAAGAAAACGTCATGATTTAGCCATAGAAAAATTACAAAAAGCACAGATTGAATGGCAGCAAAAACGACAGGAAAGGATCGATTTCATCAATAAACAACTAGCGCTCGAAAAGAAGGCTGAGACCTAAATTCGTAGAGCTAAATGATGCAATAAGAGAGGTACAATAGGGTGTTTAATAATCATCTTGAACCATTACCACGGGAGCCTGTATTGAGCGACTTTTATACACCGAGTCATGATCAACATGAAAGGGAATTGGTTTTTATAGCTATGAGTATGCTCGGTGTTGGTGGAATTGTGTGGTATTTTGAAAGATGAAGACCATCAACAAAAATTATGTTACACGATACATGTAACATATACACTTTCAGGTGGTTACCGTCTAGTCACAAAGTACGTATAGATCAGCCCCTCAACCCCTACAATCAGAGCCCATAAATTTTGACTTAACCAACCTACAACTTCTTTTGCTCTGTTCAATATCCACGATACGATAGACCCAATTATTCCAGGTGAAGCCTCTGCCGCTTTAGATGCCCATCTACCTAGAAGTGATGCTAACGCTTTGAGTTTATTTTTTATCCATTCCTTTGCATCGTCCTTTTTATCACCGCCTTTGTCAGGATTTTGTGAAGAGCTTCCAGCTGCTGACCCTCTCGGTAACAAAGCTTCCACAAGGACACCGATAGCCTTACCAAACGCTGTCAGAACGCTAACGATTGTTATACCTTGTTCACGGAATACTGTTCGTATCCTTTCACCTAATGTGGTATCTTTGTCGAGGACTTTAGCAATGGTTTCTTTGATGCTCGTAACTTGACTGTTTAGTTTGCCTTTGAGAATATTAATGTTCTCTTTCCTAGCTTTCAACTCTTCACTTAATCCCTCCATTCTCTTTTCAACCTCTTTTCGTTGTTCATCTGTGTATGTTGTATCATTTTCCATTTCTTCCAACTTGTTTTTCTCCTTATCGATATGCTGTTCTGTTCGAACCTTTTCTGCAACCTCTTCCTGAAGACCTCCTCGTATGTTTCTCAGCGCTTTATCCAATCCTAACAGCTCACGCACAGGATATTCAAATAGATCGCCGGTCTGAGTTGTTTCATGATCGACCGATTGTTGTCTAAGCATTGAAATTAAATCTTCCGTACTGTTCACCACATCACCAGACATATCTTCCAACTCTACATCGGTTGCTGTTGTGATTTTAGATGTCGAGGGAAGCTCTTCTGCTATTTTGTTAAGTACAGCTGCCTGTCTGGCTGAAAATTTGCTCTTAGGTATATCATACCCTAAACTACGTAACCTGTTCTTGCCCAATATTTCAGCTTTAGTACCAGTAGCCCTTAGTCTTCCATTGTTTGTCAATGGTTTGCTACTGTCTTTGTAGTATAATTCACCATCTCTAATTTCAAACTGATCGGTATATAACGTCTCAGGTTTTGACTGGAAGTTTTCAGATAATCTATCATACAACCCCTCAACAAGTTCTTTCAAAACTCTAGTATTCAGACTGAGACCTCCAAATGATGTTTCTCGTTCACCTGATGTATGTATTTGTGCACCCGTACGGTCTCCAGTTGGTATGAGAGGAAACGTCTCATCGGTTGTTTCATCTGTCGTCATCCCATGTTCTCCAAAGGGGTCAATGTCAATGTCTGCCATTTTATTTATTTATTTAGAGGATAATTTATTATTTATTATGTTATAGCAACCCTCTAAATATGAGTTTTAAAATTTATCCAAAACTACCCACTGCTCCAGAGGATTTGAATGAGCAGGAAAAGTTTAACGCAAGCGTAATAAATTCTGAGTTTGAAGAGTTGATAAAACTGAAGAACAAGTTTAGCATCAAGCTCAAGAGATACAACAAGGCGATAGAACGATCGATGCTACTAAATGCTAGCTCAAGCGCTATAACCATTGGCTCTGGCATCGGTTCAATTGCAACAGCGGCTACTATTATTGGAATGCCTATTTCTGCAGGATTAGGTGGTGTAGCCCTAGCCGGCTCTATCTGTACCAGACTTACCACAGCTGTCATCAAAAGATATCAAAAGAAAGTAGAAAAAGTGATAAAATTATATGATATTGTTACATCCTCAATCGCTGTATTCAAAACTAACATAAGTCAGGCGCTGACTGATGGGAGGATCAATTACAAAGAATTCCAGGTTTTGCAGGGGACATATTACAAAGCTTTAGAAAGACTCAGTTCTACAGATAGAAAGATGGAGACTGAAACCCAAAATCAATTTCAAAAAAGTTTGATGATAGAACTTCAAAACCTGAAAAAATCCATAACCGAAAATGGTTACTAGGATGTGTGGTTATGTGCTCCTCAATTTGAAAAGTGATAAATGAAATGAAACTGATATAAAGAGATATGATCACAAGTATATATATATAGACAAAAAGAGACAATGGAATTTCCAACAGTTGCAACATTTGAACAAAACATGGAACAATTTGTACCAATCATAAAGTGGAGAGAGCTAACTGAAAACGTGATTTATCATGTTAAATCTGTGGTTGAGATAGACACACCTGCATCTGAATTTGGTTCTGGAAAAGCTATGTATGCAGAGGTCCAAGACAGAACAGGAAATTTATATAAGACATGGTTGCCTGCAAGACTTTGCGTTGAATTAAAGGGTTATGGTTGGTGTTCTGGAGAAGTCTTTGTCAGACCGAAGGGGCTCAAACAATCTCAAAAGAATCATGAAAGGCAATTCTTTGATTATGACATTATGTGGCGCTAAACCTCGTCGCTAGACGACTCATCTTTACTTGTTTCTAGTAAAGATACTTTGTATGTACGGTTCACCAACCTTGTACATAATCAGGAGGTAGCTCTGTATCCTCAGGTATCAACATCAGCTCTTCTTTCACAAAAGCTCGTTCAGGCCCATCTTGAACACGGTTACCAGGTTGATCTATTACCTCACTCAATCTATATGTCCTCTTTGACCATATCCTATCTGTTGCTCTTTTTCGATGGTCATCGTGCTCTTCACCCGGTTGCAATAGATATCTATACAAACCATCTTGAGGTAGCTCTACTTCAGGTGGATAGATCTCTCGTTTAGCGAGAGACACCTCTTTCAATTTGATGGCATCTTTCGGTTTCATACCGATCATCTGAGTCTTCGTATCATTCAATCTATCCACAAGTTTATACAAATATTTGATCCATGTAGATGATACCTTTTCCGAATCATTCAGTTCTTGAGCATATCTTGTATTTTGAATAAATTTTCAGCAAGTATCTTGTTCAATGCCTCAACAAAAGCTGTATGGGTATGCTTATATTTAGTAGTTGCTCTTTTAATTTCAACATTATTCTTCTCCAACCATTTTGATACATCAGCTTTGAATTCTGAACCGTTATCACATTGAAATACTTTTGGATAAGTTAACGGTCCAACCTTGTAGATGTCTTCAATCATAGCGGCAACCTCTTTCGCTCTCTTAGTATTCAAAGGTCGAGCCACCTTATAGCGTGAAGCAGTGTCAACACCAGACAAAATGTACTTGTATTTATTACCATACAACATATCACTAGGCATATACAATATATCAAATTGATGAATCTCATTCAGTTTAGTCACCTCATAATGTGGACGCACGATCCTTTTCGGTGCCGGTAGATGTACCTGCCACAAAGCTTGTTTTGATGGCCACTTCTTAATTTCCTTCAGTTTGAAACCAAATCCTCTTAGATTGCGAACAGCCTTTTGTCTTTTCCATAAATTTTGAGGTTGATAGTAAATCTCTTGAAGTTTAGAGTTTGACATCTTTTATTTATACATATTTTATTATTTTATTACGATATAACATGTAGTGTGACACAACAAACAAAAGTGGGTTAAAAGTTTATCTCTTTTATATAAAGAATAAACATGACCGACAAAACAGAATCACATTACGATACTGGAGTATCAGATTACCGATCAATGGGTATTAATACATTGATAAACTTATGCGCATCACGAAAAATAAAATATGTTAAGCAAATGAACAAAGCTAAATTGCTCGAGGTACTTGAGAAAAATGATAAGGATCCATTGTTTCTTTGTGATCCTGAAATGAAACAAGTATTTTATACACGCTATTCAAACTGGATAAGAAACAACGAAGAAAAATATCAAAGGTATCGAGAGAGATATAACGAGAAGAGAAGGATGGCTCGCAAACAAAATAGATTGGCTCGTTCATCCTTGTAGATGTTGTTGTTTTTTTTTGTTACTTAAATCGAGTAACAAAAGTTACCTAGAGGGTTTGAGTCGTTTCATGATTGAAAAATGATATTTGAAAATAGTTAAGGAGGTCATGATCACATATAAAGAGATCACACAAATAATAATAATTATACAACATGACTTCACGAAATACTGTTGTTGAATTAAAAGCTCTCGCAAGAGAACGCGGCCTACGGGGCTACTCGAAACTAAGAAAGGCTGAGCTCATTGAATTATTAGCTGGCTCAACAGCTCGTTTGTCTACACCAACATCAACGAGGAATGACCAACCTATTCCACCACCAAGATCTGCTAGGCTGTTCAAACCGGTCCGACCTGTTACAATTATTCCTAACCGACAAGACATGGATTTGTTTGAGCAGCAAGAAATGGCAAAAAATAGACCTCAGGTAAAAAGCAAGTTGGATGAGTTGAAGCAGTGGTTAGTAAATCACACACCTAAACCTATTCGTGAGAAAGTGAGTAGCGCTTTCAGAGAGATGAAGAAGAAGATTCTTAATCTCTACAAGAGGAAGAATGATGGAAAAGATGAAAAATTAGTGAAACCAAAAGCGTTTGTCCCCATTGAAACGGCGTTTGATGGTTCTTACAAAAGGTTCAAGATAAACTCAGATGGAAAAAAGGACGTTGATTTGTTTCTCGAAAAGGTTCGACCCATTTTAAGTGATCTGATTATGAGAGAACTCAAAAACAAAAAATCAATAAAAATTCAAGCAACTGTATGGATCAAATGGAGAAAAGAAGATCTATCCAATCCTGAAGCAACAATCTACGTCGATAAGGCGTTCAATAGCAATATGGAAACAATTCACAATGAAAGCGATATATCTGATGTTGTTAATAATATGTTCAAAAAGATAATCGAACAGGTTGAAAACCCTGCGTTACCTCAATCCGGCTTTGTTATCGATAAGATTTTAAATATTGATGTAGACTTTCACAAGCTAAAATTAACGAGAGGCAGCTCTTACTTACCTTTACCTAAGAATTTCAGTGGAAAGAAATCTGTTATCAATCCACATAACGAAGATGATGAAGAGTGTTTCAAATGGGCTGTTACTGCTGCTTTGAACCACAATGAGATTAAGAAAAATCCACAAAGGATAATGAATCTCAAGAAATATGTTGATAAATATAATTGGGATGATTTATCGTTTCCGATGGCGCTAAATAAAATAGATTTGTTTGAGAGGAGGAACCTTGATATCGCTGTGCATGTTTTGACAAAAGATGCGACAGAAGGTGTCTATATGTGTCGTAAGTCGAAGCATCTTGATCACAAAGAAACAGTTGTTTTGTTTTTATTATGTGAAGAGGAAAAGAGACATTATATAGCTGTAAAGAACTTGAGCGGTGTCTTGAGCAAGGTCAACTCGAATCACGAACATAAGGAGCATTATTGTTTGAATTGTCTCAATGGATTTACCTCCATCAAAACTAGAGATGAACACTTTGAATATTGCAAGAATAATGATGTCGCGAAGATTGAGATGCCAAATGAGGGTAGCACTGTTAAGTTTCATGACGGTCAGTACCAGCTCAAAGCTCCTTTCATAATGTATGCTGATTTCGAAGCTTTGTCAAAAGAGGTTTGTGAAGAACCGCGTAGCGGTAGTGGATCATCCACTGAATAGGTTGGTATACATATCCCCACAGGCTTCTGTTGTCATAGCGAATTTGCTCATGGTAAAGTTTCAGACCCTCTAACGCTTTATCGAGGTGAAGACTGTGTTTTACGTTTTGTGGATCATGCGGTAGGTGAAGTGAAAAGGCTATACAATATGTTTCCTAAACAGAGAATGCGAGACCTCACATATGAAGAGGAACGGGGATTTATCGATTCTGATAAGTGCTACATATGTATGAAAGAATTTGAAAAAGATAACATAGAGGTTAGGGATCACTGTCATTTTACTGGTAAATTTCGTGGAGCTGCACATCAGTCTTGTAATCTCCGTTATAAAGTGCCTAAATACATCCCGATCGTTTTTCACAATCTGAGCGGATATGATGCTCATCTGTTTATCAAAGAACTAGCCAAACAGTATGGAGATGAAAAGATTATCGTCATCGCTGAAAACAAAGAAAAATATATCTCTTTCTCATTGAATGTTAAGGTTGGTGAAGACACTGTCAAAAATGGGGACGCTAAAGTTCAAAAGATACAGTTGAGATTCATATATAGCGTGCGTTTCATGGCTAGTAGTCTAGATAACTTGGTAAACAATCTATCTGATGATCAGTGTAAAAACCTTCGAAAATTCTTCAACGATGATGGGCAATTCAAATTATTGAGAAGAAAAGGAGTTTATCCTTATGAATACATTGATTCTTTTGATAAGTTTAACGAAACTAAGCTCCCACCGAAAGATGCTTTTTACAGCAAGTTGAACTTGAAAGGTATCAGTGATGCTGATTATACGCATGCACAGAAGGTGTGGAAACACATGAAAAATAAAAATATGGGTGCATATCATGATCTCTACCTCAAGACAGACGTTCTATTGCTTGCTGATGTTTTTGAGACTTTTAGGGAAACATGCATAACAAACTATAAACTGGATCCTGCACATTTTTACACTGCTCCAGGACTAGCTTGGCAAGCCTGTCTGAAAAAGACAGAGGTTGAGCTGGATCTGTTGTCAGATATGGATATGTTTCTCTTCGTAGAGCAAGGTATTAAAGGAGTTCTCTGTCAGGCTGTTCATAGACATGCTAAAGCTAATAACAAGTATATGGATGCTAAATATAAGAAGACTGAAGAAAGTAGCTATCTCCAATATCTTGATGCAAATAATCTATATGGATGGGCTATGATTCAGAAGCTACCGACAGGAAATTTCAAGTGGGTAGATGCTAATAAATTTACCGCTGAATTCATTTCAAAGTTGGCTGAGAAAGACGGTAAATATGGTTATCTTCTTGAAGTTGATGTGAACTATCCTCAGGAGCTTCATGATTCACATAACGATCTTCCGTTTATGCCTGAGCGAAAGAAGATCAATGGTGTAGAAAAGCTAACTCCATGTCTTTCAGACAAGAAGAACTATATTATTCATATCCGTGCGCTTGATCAAGCGCTGAAGCATGGTCTTGTTCTTGAAAAGGTTCATAGAGTACTGAGATTTAAGCAAAGCGCATGGTTGAAGCCGTACATCGATTTCAACACCAATTTGCGTACCAAATCAAAGAATGACTTTGAAAAGGACTTTTTCAAGCTCATGAACAATTCAGTCTTTGGTAAAACTATAGAGAATCAACGTCAGCATAAAGACATACGCTTGGCTGCCAAGAAAGAACAATATGAGAAGCTGGTAATGAAACCTAACTTCAAGGGCAGTATCTGTTTCAGTGAACATTTGATGGCTGCTGAAATGCAAAAGATCAAACTCATGTTGAACAAGCCAATCTATCTGGGACCTACAGTTCTTGATTTGTCAAAGACGATTATGTACGAGTTTCACTACGACTATATGAGACCAAAATATGGTGACAATCTAAAGCTCTGCTATATGGATACAGACAGCTTTGTCTACCACATCAAAACCGACGACTTTTACAAAGATATCGCCGATGATGTAGCTTTGCGATTCGACACTTCAGCGTACGATGAGAAAGATAACAGACCTTTACCCATAGGTTTGAATAAGAAAGTCATCGGTCTAATGAAAGATGAGTTGGGTGGTAAGATAATGACAGAGTTTGTTGCTCTAAGAGCGAAGACCTATGCATATAAACAGCTGGATGGAAAAGAAGACAAGAAGTGCAAGGGAGTCAAGAAGTGCGTAGTAAAGAAGACCATGGGGTTTGATGATTACAAGAGATGCTTGTTCGATGGTAAGAATGTTTACAGGGAACAGATGACCTTTCAATCGATTAAGCATGATGTCCACACTATAAAAACAAACAAACTCGCTCTCAATGCGGATGATGACAAAAGAATTATCGTCGATGGTATTGCTACATATGCCAGAGGACATTATAAGCATGCATAAGATAACAAAGAGGTAAGAGGTAAAAAAACAAACAAAAAATAAAACAGGATAAACGAATTATACACAGTAACATGACTATCGTCAAAGAAATACATGATACCTATGGATATTGACTTTGAAGGTCTTTTTTGACTGCATCGATGATCTGTGTGTTATAAGTATTGTTAGCTCATTTATGTTATAAAGTTTAAACTGCTACAAACTGCTTTTTACTACAATTGGGGATTTCCCCTGGACATTTTTAAGAGATATTTAATTGTTTACATTTCTGAGTAGTTTGATAATAATAATATTAGGGAAAACCCCTAATATTTAAAACTGCTTACGTGTTGTTATTTGAGAATTTTGTTATGTAATCAAAAAAAATGCCATGTAATCAAAAATAAAAGCTGTTTTGAACACATGTTAATACTTTATGTTTAGCGAGAAAATAATTGACAGGGATTCTCGCTTATGATTAGGAGGGATACAATTTTGGGCCAACATCGGCACTTTCCTATCTCTGTATAGAGTGGAATCATTTTTTAAAGATATTATTTTAGACGGTCCACTTGGAAAAACAAAGTACTATGCGATAAGAGTAGAATTTCAAGTTCGTGGAAGTCCTCATATACATGCTTTTCTGTGGACGAAGAATACACCACATCTTACTAGTGGTAATATGGACGCTTACATTAGCCATATTGATTCTAAAGTCAGTGCAGAACTTCCAATAGGAAATGAAAACAAAGAACTGTTTGATCTTGTTAAAACATATCAACTACATAGACACTCAAAAACCTGTCGCAAGTATCGAAATTATGATTGTCGATTTCATTTTGGAAAATTTTTTACAGAAAGAACCATTATCAGTGAACCATTACCAAAGTTGAGGCCATCAACTGAGAAGGAATCTATGTTACAATGGCGGAAAGAAATACTAAATCCTGTTATACATTACATCAATGATGAATTAAATCCAGTGAAAAATAATTTTTTTGATGATACAGCAGAAAATTTTGTCCCAGTTTCTTCAATTGATGAAATTTTAACAAACTTGAATATTTCGAAGCAGGATTATTATCAAGCTTTATCTATCTCTGATGATGAAGATTTTCAAGTTCATTTGAAACGTGATCCAAAGTCTTGCTTTGTTAATAATTATTTTAAATTGGGACTTCTAGCTTGGGAAGCCAACATAGATAATCAACCAGTACATAATCATTACAAAGCTGTTACATACATGTGTGCGTATTTATCAAAAACTGAGAATGAATGTTCAGATGCAATGAAACAAGCTGCACAAGAAGCATTTGAGAAAAAGTTAGATACTTATAATAATAATAATAATAATAATGGTATATTTCAGTATATCCAAAATTTACATTTGGCTTTTCATCTGAAAGTGCGTGTAAAGTATATATGTAGCGTCTAAAAAAAACAACGAAAAAAAACAAAACAAAAACTACTATAAGCTCCTAGCAAGAGCTTTGTCTAAAAAATAATGTTTTGTTTGATTACAAAAATCTTTGTAACTCACTGAGTTACGACAAGCCTTTGGTAGCTCATTGAATATGCTTGAAGCTTCAAACTCAAAAGAAGCATGAATGTTCGAGGTTCGACGTAATTTCGTACCTCCAATCTGTTCATCTCTTAACGGACGTTGACGAATGTTCTCGTCTCTTTCCATTGGCAAGAATTTCGGCCAATCGCTTTTATTGATGGACTTCCACGCCAGTTTTGCAATACTATGTTCCGAGCGTTCTTTCATCGGAAGCCATTTTATGTCGATAACATCGGAACATCTAGAGTAGCTTTTCCTGACAAAGCTGGCTGCAGCGTTTTGAACTTTTTGTAGCTGGTTAAACAGGTACGATGGGGCATTGTTGATAACTGCGTTGCCATAGTCCAATTTGCTTAGAACCAGCGTCTCGGCGAGTTGCTTACGCAGATGATACGGAAGATACCTCTTTATAAGCGAGAGGCTTTTAAGCGTTCCATAAGCCTTTGTTGTGACATTTTTGACATGATTGTTCCATGTAAGGTCCTCTGAGAAGGTTACGCCGAGAAGCTTGAAAGATGAAACTCGTTCGATTGGTTTACCGTTGTTCGATTCGATGTCAAGATCAAAGTTATGCCTCCTTGCCATTTGTTTTGTAGCAAAGAGCATCGACTTAGTTTTCGTTGCATTGAAAATCAGATTCGTTTCACTTGCCCATTTTTCAATTTCGTTGAAGTCAGAGTTCATGTCTTTTGTACAGCTTTCGAGTGCCGTCGGTTTCGTATGACGGTAGATACTGGTGTCATCGGCATATTGAACACATTTGGCGGTGGTGGTAGCAGCCATGTCGTGCACGTAAATGTTGAAAAGGATCGGACCAAGTATACTGCCTTGTGGTACTCCATTGGTGACGTTGAGGACAGAGGATTTTTTGTCATCGATTTGAACGTATTGATACCGATGACTTAGATAGTTTGAGATGATGAGTAGTGATTTTCTCGAGAAGCGTAGTGTGTGAAGTTTCTTAACTAGTGTCTCAAAATCGACTGTGTCGAATGCTTTCGAAAAATCAGCAAGGACAGCAAGGGTAATCTCACCACGATTCATTGCTTTCAGGATGTCGTTCTTGATTTTAATGCATGTTGTGACTGTACAATGTCCCTTCCGGAACCCTGACTGGTTCATTGAGAGTAGCTCCTCATTTTCAAGAAAGTTAGTCATTTGAATCATAATGAGTCTTTCGTACACTTTCGAAAGGATAGGCAAAATGGATACTGGTCTGTAATCGCTTGGTTCAGCTGGGCTATCGATCTTTGGGATTGGGCTGATTTTGGATATCTTCCATTGATTAGGGAAGACGGATTCCTTGATGGAGGTGTTGATTATGTGGCATACTGGACTGCATATCTCGTTAACACAGAGTTTCAGGTATTTTGATGGTAATTGATCATGGCCGGTTGAACAGTCGTTGCAAAGACCAAGTATGGCTTTACGAACGTCAGCGTAGAAAACTTCAGCAATTGTAAATGGATTTTCGGGTTCAGGTAGTTGTTCGATAAGTTGGTGCAATACATGTTCTGATTTCGGTTTTGAGTTGAGCAGTCTTCCAGCAGTCGTGTTAAAGTGCTTGTTGAGGGTGTCAGGATCAGCATTGATCTTGTGCGGGCGTGGTTTCAAGATACGATGGATAGTTGACCAAACCTCCTTCGGCCGCTTGGAAGACAATGCTTGTCTATAAAAGTTAGATTTGGCTAGTCTAATAAGTCTTTTCAGTTCGTTTCGAGCGTTTCGAAAAACAACCCAATCTTCGTCAGATTGTGATGAGTGACATTTCATTCGAAGGTGGTCTCTTTCTTTTTGCTTTTCGTTAATATTAAGATCCTTTAACCACGGGGCAGGTGGACGGGTAACTTTTTGTTTGATGAGTGGGGCATGGCGATTTAAGCAGGTGGTAAACAGGTCGTTAAAGGTGTCTAGTTTTTGTTCCGGTGTACCAAAAGCATAAACAAGATTGAAAGGTAGCTGTTCGACTTCAGCTGTGAACAAGTTCGAATTAAAGTTCTTTTCGATGCGGATGTATTTAAACCTCGGCTCAAAACGTGGCTTACGCAAGTTGCAAATGACAAAGGCAGCATCGCGGTCACTCATCTCGTCACAAGGGATAACGTCCTCATGGGTGACTTTCGGGAACGTGGTTATGATATGATCAATGCAGGTCTTTCCTTTTCGTGTTGAAGTCTATTGCAAGAGCATATACAATGAAAAGAGAAGTATCAGTGCAAGAAGCTGTTTATTTAGTAATGTCTGAACTTTGGTTACGTAAAATATTTCCAGGTGTCTTATTTGCCAATAGCAATGTCCCTTCAAAGCGCTACCGTATTTGCCTCAGTGAAAATGAAGTTGCGAAACTACCTGAAGAGTCTATGGCAGTCTTAAAACGAAATATGTTAGATCGTTATTGTGATAGACCGGACAGCACTTATGCAAAAGGCCGATATATTGTCCTTGATACATTTTGCTTTGCTGAGTTCTTAAGGTATTACAGTTTAAAAAATGTTAAAAATGATAATGACAGTCAACCAAATGCATTATCTGATGAATTAATTGAAGTAAACCATCCATCGACAAATTATCCAGCAATAATTCCCCTCATGAACTCTTCTGAGAAGTTAAAATGTAGAAATGTGCCATTAGTGCTAAGATATTATGAGCCAAACAAAGTAAGATTCCCGGAGGACTATGCACATCATTTGCTATTTTTATATTACCCATTCGTGATGAGGAGCAATTGCTTTCACAGGTCTCAAAGAGTTATGTGCAAAAATTGCATGAACCTAGTGTTATAGATATTGTAAACAGGAACCGCCAAAATATTGAACCACATGCTGAAGTAGTGCAAGAAGCTTTTGAACAGTATATGAATGATCAATTTACTTTGCAATCTAGTTCATTTGGGCAGCAAGAAAATGACGAGGTCCTCGAGGAATTGGTAAATAATGAACACCCTAATAACAACGATGGTAATCATTCAGATATTACAACTACACGTTCAGCTCAACCTGTTCTTCTTTCAGATATTGATATTAATACTCGTATTCAAACTCTTAATAATCAACAAAGAGATGTACTTGATTTTGTTCATAAATGGGCAATTGATTATATAAAAAATCTTAATTGTAAGAAATCGACGACAATAAAGCCATTCTATTTATTTTTAACTGGTGGTGGAGGAGTTTGAAAATCTCATTTATTGACAACTATCTATCATTCTGTGTCCAAAATTTTAATGTACAGAGGTGGTGAACCAAGTAAAGAAAGAATTCTAGTCCTTGCTCCAACAGGTGTTGCAGCAGTGAATATAAATGGAACAACTATTCATTCAGGACTGACTATCCCCACAAGAGGAAAGTTATATCCATTAAATGATAAAGCAAAAACTAGTTTGCGCCTGAAACTTTCATGCATTGAATTGATTATGATAGATGAAATATCAATGGTTTCAAGTTGGCTGTTTAAAACTATTGATTTACGTCTGCGTGAAATATTTTCATGTGATATACCATTTGGAGGAAAACCTGTTATTTTGTGTGGAGATTTGTATCAATTGCCACCGGTACAAGGTAAACCTGTCTATATATATGATAAGAAACATATACAAGGCATTTGAGGGTTAGATTTATGGAGAATGTTTGTAATGGCAGAGTTAACTGAAGTAATGCGGCAGAGAGGTGATATTGACTTCATAGATTTATTGAACCAAGTCCGAGTAGGGAAGTTAAATGAAAAAAGCAAAAATCTTTTGAAATCTAGGTTTACAAATATCAACAATTTAGAATATTCAAGAGATACTATCCATATTTTTGCAGAAAATGCACCTGCTAACGAGCATTTTTTTTTATTTATTTACGAATGTTTACTCAGGATAGCCTCTTCAGTTCCTTAAGGTACTGTTATCAATGAGGGTCCTGCGAAGGAGGTCCTAGAGCATTTAAAGCCCCCATTTGGGCTACGGAAGCTGTAATGACAAGAACCGCTCAACTAGACAACCACCTTAGACATCATTCCTACTCTCTTGCTGAGTGCTAAGCAGAGAGGATTGATTCACACTGTTATAGTCGCTGGCATGACTCGGTCGGGGATTGAACCCGCGACCTCCCGAACAGGAAGCGAGCACTCTACCACAAGGCTACCAGAATGCTTGAAAGTTTAGAGGCACCTTTAATTCAGATTTCAACAATCGATTATCTAATATAGACATATCTTGGATTCAAAATGCTAAGCTTAGTGATACTGGTGGCCTCCCCTATATGTTAAATATAAAGATTGGTGCTCGTGTAATGATAACCAAAAATATTGACATTGAAGATAAATTAATAAATGGTGGAATTGTACAACAAATTGAAGTAAGAAATAATAAACCAACTGCAATTTATGTTAAATTCGATGATACCAATGCAGGAATAAAAGCAATGCGAAGTGATCGTATCTCCAGATCAAATAATTGGGTTAAAATTGAACGTGCGGAATCAGTATTTAACATCAAAAAGGGACATGCTAATTCTCCAACTATTCAACGTACTCAATTCCCACTTATGCTCTCTTGGGCGTGTACATGCCATAAAGTTCAAGGCCTTAGTTTACCATCTGCTGTAATAAGTTTTGAGTTGTTTAAACAAAAGCAGTTCAACACCAGGTCAAATGTATGTTGCATTGAGTCGTGTTGTTAAGCTTGAAAAACTGTATCTAATTGGGAATTACACAGACAATGCTATCAAAGTGAATAAAAAGGCAGAAATTGAATATGGGAGACTACGTCAAGAAAATAAGTTTAAGCCACTTCGGAACCTAGAGGTTTCACCTAGTAGTCTTACAGTGACCCTTCTCAATACTAGATCATTAAAAAGGCATGCTATTGATGTAGCGTCAGATCAACGGCTCACTGAAACAGACCTGTTATGTTTTACAGAAACTCAATTAACATCAGAATCAAATATTGAAGATATACAAAGTACCCTTTCACAGTTTAAATTTTGCTATAACAACTGCAATCGACACAGATTTCAAAGTTTAACATTATGTTACAACAATGCCATTACAGTATCCAATCACCAAAAATCTACAGGGCTATCTATTTTCACATTTACAAAGCCAAGTTTTTTCAACAAGTCATTACAGTTAGCATTAATTTATCGTCCTCCAGGTCATCTTAATATGTCATTTTTTGAAACACTAGAAGACCTTGTACAGGTTGATGTAGACATAATACTAGCTGATTTTAATCTTGATGCATTAGACGATGCTCATCTCTTACAAATGCAGGCCACATTACCAAACTACAGATTGGTGGTGACTCAACCCACATATATCAATGGAAGCTTATTAGACCATGTGTATATAAAAGAAACTTTTTTGTGCAATAAAATTATTGATGTGATTTTAATTAATGTTTCTTTTTCTGATCATGATGCTGTCCAGTTTAATGTTTGTTTTCAGTAGTAATTAGTGTTTGTATAAAAATAAAAAATAAATGAATAAATGAATACTAACATTTGAATGTTTACCAGTTAGTCTGAATATTGATTATAATTTATATCTTACTATAGTTATTTATGTAGTATTTGTTACAACTGCACTGTTGAAAAACCTATGTTGATATTTTAAATTTTAACTGCATTTTGATATCAGATCCGTTCACGTCATAATGGATGATTCAATGGATTTATCTGCGGAACAAGTGGAAAAACTTCTTGAAGATTCTGATTCAAACGATGTCTCTAGTAAACTACATTCAGAAAATTCTTTGGAAATTTCTGGTATGTACATAATTACAATCACATTATGTTGATTTTCAATTAGTTTTCAAGAGTTTCCCTGTATCTGTGTAGCAGTAAGTAGTAAGCCTCTTTTGTGTCATCAGGTTCCTTATCTGACGATAACGAAGACAAACAGAATAGGGTTAGTTTTCTTAGTTCTCTGTCTTTTTGTTAAGGTTTATTCTCTGAATCCTTTTCTTTCCTTTCCTTTTTTTATTGTGAAGATGAAGCCATTAAGTGTAACTTTTCTTTGTTCGCTTGGGTGTGATAGCATCATATTTTTTAAACTTGTGTTTGAAGGATTGGTCTTGCCATTATCGTTGCGAAAATAAGCATGTAAATCTTGCTATTATAGAAACTCCAAAGAAAGACCTTCACCCATCGGACGCTACTGCAGGTATCATAGTGTTCTAATTAGTTTACAGTTGATAAACTTTCAACCATTTTATTTTTCTCATCAGGGTATTTCACCACAGAAATCAAAATGAAATATTAAAAACATTTTCGTTTCGATTGGGTTATCATGTTATCATGGATTATGGATGATTTAAACATAATTATCATAAATCATATTAAGAGTATATTAGTAATAATTTCTGTCTTCATTTTGGAATCTATCACTGCTTTCATACATGCTGTTTCACCCGTTAAAACTGCTAGAAGAAACCCAAACACGAAATATTACAACATGATTCTTCAGGTTGGAACACAAAATTACAGGGCTGTATCTTATAACGAAGAACTCCGAGAAACACTCTTAACAGCAGAAAAGGAGAAATCACCAATGAAATTGAAGAACATAAAAAGAAAAATAAATTATTTTGATAACACTAAGGAGGATATAGAAATAAATAGCCGCACAGAAATCTGTGAAGCTGATCCTGTCGGTTTTAAATACAGAAAGATAATGGATGAGTTCTGCCCTCAACTTACCATTGCAAAAATTTTGCGTGAAAAGAAAGACAAAGATCTCGTATCAGTGGTTGGCTTCGTAGCAATTGAAAATCGTCCAATTGTTTCTGCAACACTGAAACGAAACTCTGAAAGTATGAATAAGAAAGAAGTGGCAATAAATGACGATACCGGTGTAATAAAGCTGACACTATGGGGCTCGAATATCGATGTTGTTGATCAAAGTGGAGTTTATGAAATAACTACTGCAAAAGTTAGAGAATGGCCGGCTGGCGTCTTGTCAATAACAACAATCTCTTCAACAACCATAAAAAAAACCAGTCAGGAAATTGAACCTTCGCAAAACACTTTAAAGGAATTGATATCAACCAAAGTTGTTTTTCCTCCAGATTCAATAAAATCTATTGTCTCGCATAAAGTGTGTCCTGGATGTAGGGCAAGATCAGAAACCATATCGGTTTTGTTTAAATGTGGGCGATGTAATACGATAGTTTTAAGCAACAAGTTAAAGACAATTTACACTGTGCAGTTAGTCTTCTCCGGTACCAAGTTCCAGGTTGTAACTATATATAATGAACAACTACTTCAATATTTTGATGGCAATATCCCGAACGACTCCGACAAAATAGCTATTGAATTGCTGTCAGATGCTTCAACGGAGATGTTACAATAACGTGTGCATTAGCATTGATCGCATCTGGATATAAATGACTTCAACAACTTAGTTGCGTTAATATTTCTTTGTAAACATCTTCTGTTTGTTAAGGTTTCACGGACAACGATATTCTTGTTGGTTTTCATCTGAACAAAGTAAAAGTAAACAGTCTTCTGATCCATGTAAAAAAGGATTTTCATCCTTAATATTTTTTGTTTATATTTACGTTACAAGAAAAGGTTTTATGTTATTGCAAATGTTATTTCGTGAATTATATCCTGTCCTATGAAGCCGGTTCATTCATTCAAATTTGTCTTGGTTATTGAGGGTAAAGATCAGGCTTTGGCTTTCTTTATTCAAACAATTAGAGTTTTCAGCAGCAAGTTTCATGTCTGAAGATGATATTGTTCACGCTTCGTAGGTTTATAGGATTACTCTTTTAATTTTTCCAAGTAAATTTTGCAATTTACTTGATAAAAATTTCTTCTAGAACTCACTACCACTCTTCCACTCTAACGATCCTCTAAGCCGCACACGTTCTTCCATGTAACCATATCTCCTTCGTCGCTGAGTTCGCAGCTGTAGGCTGATTTATTATACTGATTAAAAACGAGGCGATGCTTGTAAAGCTCGAAAGTGACGTAATTAATAAAAAGTCTATCACAACAATAAATATCTCAGAAAAATTTATATAATCGATGTATTGCATCTTATACATAATATACTTTATAAGAAAATAACTTCATAAGTTACGAATTACCCTTAAGCCTTTTAGTTTTGTCTAGCTTAGCTATCCTCACATTCATAATGGTTTGAAAAGCAGAAAAATCGGGGAAGCTATTGAAAGTTATTGCAAAGAGATATGTCTAACTTTTCGCAACTTTTCACGTTGAATTTCAAATCATAATTATAAGCTAGCAGAGTCATACTTAGGTAGTTTTTCCTCGTCTCTCTACTTCGATTCTCTAGCAAGAAAAGGATAAAGGATTCAAAACGTAAATATCTCATCATAGAAACAGATAGAAAAGGAATCCTTTGTTTTCGCAAAGTAGCTACATGAAAATAAAAGTTGAAATCTTTATAGTTAAAAACTTTTTAGGTTGTTAGAGAGTAGTTTAGCATTAAAAGAAAACTAACAGCAAAGCTTAAATGATATTCATATGATCAAACATCCATGGAAAAATTAGTTTTGGTTTTATGGATATTACCCAAACGACTTCATCTTCTTTCGCATAGACAGCAGGGCTATTAAGAATTTGATCTGCAGATATATACAGGTTGCTTGATGAATCTCGCAATGTGATGTATGTCAAACCACTTTCGGGATCAACTTGGCTTCTGTGCATATTAAAGTTGACTACATCAAACTCGCCATATCGAAACATACGTAGCACCTCCATAATTCCACTCTCGGCCGTGGGTAAAAAATCCCCCATCTTTATCTTTCCATTTTTGTTTCTGTCGAGTTCAATTTCACTACTTTCACTAATGCACACTTAACGTTTTTCAATTCCTCCTCAGTCAAGTCAATGACTGCCTCTCTCTTTCGCTTCCGCTGGTCGTCTTCTTTGTAAATCTCCCCATTCAACAGCAAACTTTTCTTAGCATTTTCACAGATCTTGTTCTTACTGTCATGACAATTATCGAATCTGCCAGATAGTGTGCAGTATGTAACCCAATCTAAAAACTAAATTTTCAAATCTTATCAGTGATAATGATAAATCGCACGTTTTACATAATTTCAGTTAAAAATTTCGAACAAAATGGAAAATAGATATATATCATATTACCTGGTATGTTTCCATGACGCATCGTTCTGGGGAACTTCGAGTGTTGCATCTTCTAGTAACCCATGAGTTCATTCGCTCCCAAGG
Source organism: Turritopsis dohrnii (assembly GCA_027922465.2). Classification (NCBI taxonomy): domain Eukaryota; kingdom Metazoa; phylum Cnidaria; class Hydrozoa; order Anthoathecata; family Oceaniidae; genus Turritopsis; species Turritopsis dohrnii. The sequence continues at coordinate 21,383 of BQMF02000604.1, read as the reverse complement.
GTACATCCATGATGAGTACAAAGGACCAAACTTATCTATGTTGTCAACGAAGTGATGTAGAATATGCGTCGTTATGTTAAAAAGACATGCGGGAAAATCCCTTTCCAATTAAACTAACGCGTTAATCACGCTAGATTTTAGCAGTGGCAAATCTTTACGGTTAAATGATTCCTTCAGAAGATTCGAAATCACTACAAGAAAATACGTCATACTGCGTTGTTGCTTCAACGGTAAACATCCACGAAGTGCGTAGATCCAAATGTTGTGAGTGGCGTACTGAAAAAAAACAAGATCTTTTCTAATTCTCTTCTAATCTTTAGGCGTGGTTGATATTTCAAGAATACAGAGCACACAAACATAAAGCCTCAATAGAGAATATTTTCAGGTATGCATTTAGAAATGTATACCTGTATAGGTTTTAGAAATCATACCTCCTGCCACCCATGATGATTTTTCAGCAGCTTCAAAATCATCAAAAACATTTCCTCCTACAGCAGTCGATCCAGATGGAAAGTTTAACAGACTCAGTCTGTTGTTTGCAACCTAAGAATTAAAGCTTCAATTAAATAAAAGAACTTAAAAGATTAAGGGAATAAATCAATGAATGACCACGATACCTTTTTATCCTCGTTACTGAGTACATACGTAATATTGGGATCATGACGTAAGCGTACTTCTTCTGCCACTGCGCAAAGTATTTGAAAATACGCAAGTATAAACTGTGGTATTCTACCGCATAAGTACACATATACGATAGTATCTAGCCGTACACGGCATTACCGTACCCAATAGTATACATGTTGGATATGTACCATTTAAGCACGATGTTATACGATGTAGGATATTGAGGCTGTATACTATGCGTAAACTGTTGCATTCGCTTCACGGATCCGACAGTATCCGCCATAATACGATGGTATACACTGATATTGTATACGGTGCTATACGGTGGGAAAATCTCGCAGATCTTGCTAAATCATACTATGATCATCGCACGCGTGGCAGTATTAAAAGGAGAATACTGGTCAAATTTCCATTTTCCAACAACATGTCTTTTATTTCATTAATTTTACTTGAATAATTATACATACAACCTACAATATTTACATTATAAAAGAATTGCATTAGCATATCTCGATATCTCCGATTCAAATTACAAAGTTACTATAATTTTATATATATTTCGCAGACCACCGTTCACTGCGTTGCATCATTTTACAAATAAATTCTTCCCAATCACAATTACATATCTTCATTGCAGCAATTGACATTCGGATTTTACACGTGTGACGTTTTTGAAACGATGCTGATGTCTTCTGTCATGTTTACATTGTTTGGATTCCAAGGTGATCTGGAACCTCGGAGACACACCAGACTTGATTTTAAAAGAGCGAAGGATATCTTTGTTCGTATCCAGTTCGTGACGATTGATGCATGCTCCTTCCTTTTATCAGCAACCATCTCAGAAAGTCGCTTGTAAAACGTTTTACAATCTCGACCCATTCCTCCTTGAATAGTGAAAACCAACGGAGTAAAGTTACCATGTTCGATATTTAGTATTCGTTCATTATATGCTGATTTCTTCTCCTTTTCGTTCCTTTCGTAACATTTTTGCAGACTTTGGGTTGGATACCTCGAAGCGTTTGGGTCAATGACCCTTACATCAAAGAATGCTCTTTGGCCTTTTACCCAAAAATGTCTTGCACTAATATCAAGTCGAACTTCGTTGCCACTTTTTGCAGATGGAGTGATCATTACTTCACCAGTTAATTTCGTTAACATAGGTTCAACTTCAACATCTTTACACGTTTCTGACAGTAGAGACGCTGTTAAATCTCTAATATCATTATGTCTCATTGTGATGAAACCTCCTTTTTTGCAACTCATGCAGTGTTGGATGTCAAATTTCTTGCCACAAGTGCACATCGTTGGAAGATTTGGAATATTCCACCCATATCGCAATCTTATTGCATCCCAAAACTGTTGCTTGTTAAGATCGAAACCAAATTTTGGGTTGGGTAATACATTTAACCAGCTGGATGCTCCTTTCTCATTGTTCACTTCTAGTAGTCTTTTCTGCAAAGTATTCATTTGTTGTTTAAGATTTTCTAAAATTTCTTCATTAGCTTTGTCCTTCTTTGATCTTATCTCATTCTTAATCCGACTAATTTGCTTATTCTCAATAGAATATGTCATTTCTTGTTTCTTGACTGCTTCTACCAAATTCTCTGTTATCTTCCTCGAATTCTCATATTATACTCCTGATGTCTTTGTGAAATCCGTAATTGCCAATCCACCCATCCTTACAGGCAAAGTTAGCAATTCTCGCTCTAATTCCGAACATATATGTCCTCCAGTTATCGCAGGTATGAACTTATCTCTTATTGTAACTTCAATTGGTGTTAGTTGCTCGTTGATCTTCGGAACTGTCCTCAAAAAGTAAGTAAACTTGTTCTTGAAACCTGACACAAAACAAGCATAAGCAGCCTGTGGTTCAATTTCAGCTATTTGTGATAACGTTTCAAGTTGATTTTTCCAATTGCTTACCATCTGATCTATGTATTTCACTTTGAAGTTTTCGGATCCGATAACAGCACCAAGATGTCGCTCTCCTTCAGTTGTTATGTTGATATCAGTATTGCCAAAGATGATGTGAGCTTTGCTGATGAATTTCTCTTTTACAATTAAGTGCGATTTACTTGCTTTTGGGTTGTAACCATACTTCCTTCCTTCGTTTGTTAATTCATCCCACGTTATTTTCAGATCTTCAATTTTTCCTGACAATGTAATATCATCTGCAAAAGCTACCTCTCTAACTGATTCACTGCAAGTACTAACGAATCTCAATAACTGTCTCAATAACGGTGTGAGACCAAGCGCATAAGAAGCCATAGAGGTAGGTTCCCCTTGTGTTATGCCTTCCTTGGATTTGATTTCTTTTCCTCCAATTACATATAACGAACTCGGGATGCAGTAACAGCTGTGAACAAATGTATGGAGAATTGGACACAATATTGAAATATTCTTTATCATAGTATCTCGATTCATAGAATTAAATGCAAACGTCTACACGAGAAGTTCATCGAGAATTCCGTCTTCCCACAAGATCATTCTGCGTTCAAGTGCTTTAAGATGATCTTTAGATTTAGATCTTTTGCTTGGTTTTTGTAAGAATAACGCAGGCATCACATGAATGGCTTTCATTGCAATCTGTTTTAATGGGGTGTCGTCTAGCCAGAGTTGCATCAGACGTGTTGTTTCTTCAATGTACTTTTTGCCAGCAGCACCTGTCGGGAGTAGGAATAAATTCTTTCGCCACTAAACAATCTGATCGTACACTTTATTTAATGAGCCTGTGAACACTTTTCCGTCAACATCTTTCCATCTGAACATATCATTCATGTTGTATTTCATCGGTTTTTGGATCACAGTTGCTTGTTTCGCTAACTTTATTTTTGAGCTTTGATTATCGTGTGATCTTGCTGACAAAATTTTAGATGTTGCATCAAGCCTCTATAAGTCTTGAAAGTGCGTTTGCAAAGATAACATTCATTACTTAAAACCACCGTATTTCCCTCAGCGTTAGAATCCATATTGGTAAACAAATATCTGTAGAATAGTGAAATTCAACTTTTTGATTCAGCAAGTTTCTTCGTTTAATGACGATTTGCGATTCAAAACATTTTCACTTTCATTATCTTTGTTTATAAACACATCCGCCATCTTTAACGGTCAAAATAATCTATGCGTAGCTTTACGTCAAATTTATAATGACCATAAAAGAAAGTTAAATATATCACTCTCTAAGATAAAAGTGTGACGCACAGCCTGGATTATTGTAGAAAGAAGACTAATCAATCGAAAGAAGGCTAATCAAGGAATTCACCGTTCTCCTTATTCAGTGATCTCCATAATACTGAACACGACCACAACAATGCAATACAATAATTAGTTGTAATTTTGTAGTCTTTGATTATCCGTCTACATCTACCTCTTTAATTGAATCTGATGTCATTTTTCAGAAGGACTATTACAAAAATGAACTGAAGGAGCATAAAAATCTGCTGAAAATCATGCATTTAAACACACAATCAATGGTATCGAGTTTTACCGAATTTGAATGTATGGTAAATGAATACGACTTCGATATCTATGCTCTATCTGAGACTTGGCTGACTGACAACCCTCATCTACTGCAGTATGTCAACATCCCAGGTTATCGAATGTTTTACAGTAACCGTACTGCTAAGCGTGGTGGAGGTGTGGGTTTATATGTTAAAGACCACATTAAAACAAAGTTAAGAGACGATATTAAATCACGTGATAGCCATATGGAATATATCTGGATTGAAGTAGAGGGCAAGAATCGCTATAGCAAAGTTCTGATATGTGCAGTCTATCAACCAAATTTTGACACTGATAGTGTAACTGAATGGCTTGACCGTTTTGAATCGCTCATTAACCACGTGTCCAGTATTTGGGATGGCATAATTGTCATAGCAGGGGATTTCAACATAGATATGTTAAAACCTGACTCATCAATTACCCAAAGATACCAGCAGGTACTGGACTGTTACAATCTGACTCAAGTGATTAATAAACCGACTAGGCATGGATTAACTTTAATTGACCACATTGTGACGAACTACCCGTCCAAAGTAAAAGCCAAGAACGTTTTACCGTGTACCGAAATTAGTGACCACGACGGCCCTTATATTTGCATAAACGCTAAAATCGATCGTTACCAACCGAGATACAAGCACATTCGAAACTTCAAAAACTTTGACCTAAAGAAATACTGTAATGACTTCGAACAACTTCCACTTAACATCGTATATGGTTTCGATGACCCAAATGAAAAACTCCAGGTTATGAATGATATCATTCTCCAGTGCATCAATCAACATGCTCCTCTTACACGTTGCAAAATAACCAGACCACCCGCCCCATGGATGCATGACCTTCAAATCAACGACCTACAACACAAACGAGATACACTTCGAAAAAAGGCTCACCAAACACAAAGCGTTGAAGATTGGAAACTATTCCGAAATATTCGCAATCATCTCAAAACTAAAATTAAAGAAGCGAAGCGGTCCTTCTACAGAAAAGCCTTATCAACGCGCAGACCTAAAGATGTTTGGACTATCATCAACCGCATCTTGAAACCAAATAATAAAGTAATAGATCACAATGTAGAAGAGCTAAACAAGCACTACAATACTGTTGCAGCAAAACTCACAAATACAAAACCCAAAACCAGTGAAGATCTCCATTTATTCATCGATACCCTGAAAAACAGCGATGCTGCACACTTTCGTCTCAAGAAAACAACCTACTACGAAGTTAGGACAGCCTTCAACCAGATCAGAAATGACTGCTCCACAGGATATGATAACATCCCCATAAACCTCCTTAAACCCGTAGGCAACAAAATCATATCACCACTAACCCACATTATCAATGGCTTCATTGAACACAATACATTTCCTGAAGACTGGAAAGTTGCAAAAATCTGTCCCATACCAAAAGTCGAATCACCTTCCCAAGCTTCTGATTATCGCCCCATATCAATTCTTCCCGTCCTATCTAAAGTTTTCGAAAGAGTCATTCTTCACCAATTAGTTGACCATATTGAAAATCTATACCAATCAACACAACATGGCTTTCGGAAATCTAGATCGACCATTACCTGTTTAATGATGCTAAGAGACGAAATACTAAAAGCAATGGATAGAGGAGAAATCACAATCGCAGTGTTTGCTGATTATTCCAAAGCTTTCGACACGATTGATTACAAAACCCTTCTCTCTAAATTACACCAGCTAAATTTCTCTAAACCATTTCTACATTGGATGACAGAATACCTTACCAACCGTCCACACTATGTACAAGTCGATGATAAATCATCAACCTTACTAACAAGTCGCTTTGGAATCCCACAAGGCTCAATTCTTGGCCCTACTCTATTTAATCTTTATGTGATCGACAAGCCCAAATATCTTCAAACGTCCGATTCCCTTCAATATGCCGATGACACTACCCTTTACGGACATTGCAAACCAGCCAACCTAACCCATAAAGCTACGGAACTAACCTCTGATCTCATGAATCTAAAAAGTTGGTCAAATGCTTCAAACTTGGTCTTCAATAACAATAAAACCAAAACGATGGTATTTAGCACCAAAAAACTATCACGTCTGCACCATCTCAACACAAAAAACGTGATTACATGTGATGGCCAAGAACTTACATCAACAACAAGTCTAAAAATTCTTGGTGTCACCTTCAATAAACACCTAGAATGGAAAGAACACATAAACAACATCATCCGTAGCTGTTACGCCACATTGAAATTGCTAAGGTTGCTGAAACGACTGGTGCCCTACAAATTAAAGAACCAACTAGTAAACGCACTAATCCTATCTAAACTTGATTATGGGAATTCCATCTACATCGGCACGACACCTCTTTATCTAATCAAACGACTGCAAAAAGTTCAAAACGCTGCTGCTGGTTTTGTATTCGGTAGATATGGAACTATTGATGATGTTACCAAACTATCTTGGTTACCAATTCTAGAAAGATACGAATATGCTATTGCCATGCTCACATTCAAGTCCCTCAATGACCCAAACATTCCCTGTAACATCAAGGTCGCAAAGAAAAATGACGTTCGCTCACTACGTAATAATAGCAGACGCACCGGAGTACTACTGAAAAGCACCGATAAAGCGAAAACCTTCCAGTATGAAGTTACCTCGATTTTCAACACTCTACCGAAGCCATTAAGGGAATGTTCAAGTTTATCCACGTTCAGAAACACACTGAAAGCTTACTTGTTAGACAAGGCTGTTGCCAGAATTTCATTTATTTAAAAAAAAAAAAAAAAAAAAAAATTAAAATAAGTTTTGTATTAACGCCATCCACATACAGTACTCATACAAATTTCAGATGAAGAGCCAATTGTATTTTATTGGAAATGCTGAAATAAATTCATTATTATTATTATTATTATTATTATTATTATTATTATTATAGTTGCTTTCAGATTACTTTAATCACCTTTTTAAATACCTGTGAGAATATCAGTGTTATCCGTGAAAACCTTTTATCATTTCATTGTAGCATTTTGAATGATTTTTTCTAATGGCATTGTGGTAGTTGCGTGACGTATTAAGGAGATAACTGAATAAGAGGAACGGCCAATTCAACATTATGCTGGGTTGTTCATTAATGAGTGCGTTCACACAGATGCCGCATTGAGTTCATAGCGTTTTGCTACGCTAAAATGAATATTTGTTTTGGATGAAAAATTTTGATACGGATTCAACGATTCAAAAGGGAAGTAAAATAAAGTCTTATGATCCAACTGATTGATTTCAATACGGGGTTCATGTTAACGCATATTTTTAGATGTAAGTCCAAGGTCTGCTGTCACTTAACAAAAAAATGGTGAGATAAACTGCCTCGTTTTCATTCAAATTGTCCAAATCCAGTCTATATTGTGGTTTGATGAGGGCTGACGGAACTTTATTTGTCGGCCCTCGTATAACAGGTTGGCCATAAATAAATGATGCGTTACGAGCGCTATCACTTTCTCGACAAAGTTTTGTTACTTCATCGATCCGCCACATAACCGTTCGTTTTATTTTGTTGCCAAACTCGTCTTCTTCTGCATCGCTCATGAGCTCTGCAGGAATGCTCCTCCAGACCTCCAAATCTCCGTACTTGCTTCTGACGTTCTTTAACTACAAGAAAGTCACAAAAAATGATGGCAGTTTCTAAAGACAGTAGTAGGAAAAGGGGGGTTTTGCATCACTATACGCACTGTGAGTCATGAACCAATCAAAATTCAGAGTTTTGCATCACTATACGCACTGTGAGTCATGAACCAATCAAAATTCAGAGTTTTGCATCACCATGCACACTGTAAGTTATGAGTCAGTCATGCATAAACATTATAAATGTAACATTATAGAAAATTTTTTTCACTTCAGTTTTTTTATTGAAGCTGAGTTAAGATAAAAAACATGGAGGTTGGACAAGCTGATGTAATTGCCGTAGAAAAACAACGTTACTCTACGAAATGGTATTACAAAAGTTTATCCACTGAGAAAGTAGTTTATGCGCGAGAGGAAGATCCTGTTGATACGATGATTGTACGTTGTCTTTATCCAAACTTAAAAGAACATAATAAAGTATTTGGTTTGAAAGGTGTTTTACAACTGCAACTATTGTTGGTGGCTATCCTAAAACTATTAAACAGGAACTTAAAAGAATTGGAAAGACGAATTCAATTTGTTAAAAAAGAGGATTGGGTACAAGTAAAAGAACTCTTTACGTTACTTGGAAAAGACGCAAAAAATCTTCAAATATCCAGTGACGAGAATGGCACTCAATTTATCAAACTAGCTATGAACGAGATAAGCATTTGCATCAAGCTGACAATCAAAGCAGATTTTCCGCAAATCATCCTAACCAATCTTGATGAGAACGAGAAATTTATTACATCTACGTACTTGTTTATTGGCGAAGGGATCACATTGTTGAAGTATTTGAATACTCGATTTCAATTTCATCCTTCAGAATTACTGAAATTCAACGAGAAAAAAAGAAAAGAACTTGCAGCGGATAACTTTTTTTGATTATGTACTACATATTATTTACAAATATAGAAAATAGTCAATAAATTTTGTCTTTCATCTTGTTTTGTAATGTCCATATGGAATTGAACTTATTTCGTCCTCTAACAAATAGCGTTTGTCATCATACGCTGACAATGTCGTTTTGTTCTGACAAATAGTGAAAATTTGATGTTTGTGTGATCTTATACCATTCATTTTATGCATGTATTTCCCATTTCCAAATAAGCAATCATAGTAGTCCTGATGTGATATGTACTTCTTGATGACGTATTTTTTCACACCTTTCGCTTTCGTCATTGTTTTGTTGTCAAATTCCAACGAATACATCTTTGCACGTAAACCAATAAACTCTCGCATCAACGATCCATTCAATTCGTCTTTCATCTTCCCAATCACCTTCTTGTTTTTCATAGAGAAACATTTGTGATCCTTTGCATAGCCACTAAAATCGAACAGATCTTGGTCTTTCAACATATCAGCATACAAATCATTGGTTTGAATTCGATAAGCGAGCGAATCCGTATCGGTAAACAACAGTTTCGATTGATCATCAGGATATTTCACTTTAACATATTGATAATGAAATCGATACATGAGCACTTTACTCAAATCCAAAGCAGCCAGACCAGTATAAATCGGTCGATTTAACATTAAATTGGCTTTCGCACCATGTCTCCATCAGTTTCTTGAAACAGCTTCTCCAATTCAAACTCCAAGATCATTTCTCCATCGGTTTCTTGAAACAACTTCTCTAACTCTTCATCTTCATTTTTTTCTTCAACAACATAACAATCAGGTGACGATGTTTGAAAATCAACTGGACAAACACTATCCTATAGAAATTCATTAATATCGAATGAATTATCGACAACATCATTATTTGTTGGCATGTTTTTAAAGAGGTCTTTTAAAACTTCATCTACGTCAATGTCCTTAAAGAAATGATAAATTTTGAAAAGATTTTATAAGTGGAAAAGGTTTGTTTTTGTTTTGTTTTGTTTATTATTATTACTTTAAAGTGGAAAAGTTTTTTAAAAAGTGGAAAATCTCTTCTTTTGTCTTTCTTTCTTCTTAAAATGGAAAAGTTTTTTTTTTTTTTTTTTTTTTTTTTTCTTCTTCTTAAAGTGGAAAAGTTTTTTGTTTTGCGTTTTTTATTTTTTTTTTTTTATGTTATTTTATTTTATTTTATTTTATTTATATCTTTTTTTTTTTTTTTTTTTTTCTTTTTTCTTCTTCTTAAAGTGAAAAACTTTTTATTTTTTTTATTTTTTTTTTTTTTATTTTTTTTTTAAAGTGGAAAAGGTTTTTGTTTTTTTTAAATTGGAAAAGGTTTTTTTTTTTTTTTAAATAGTTTTAAAAGAATTAAAAAAGTAGAATATGTTATTTTACAAAATTGAAGACAATTACCTCAGTATCATGTTCAATTGTAAAGTGTTCATTACACATTTCTTCACTACCAAATTCCATTCCACAAACATAGCATTGAATGACAGCCATCTTTAATGTAATCTGAAACGAGATGTTACTCACTTGAAATATTTCAAGAAATGAGAGACAACAAAAACACATTGACTTGCTTTATACGCTATTTTATTGATTCGTGTAAAAAGCACTGAAACATAATCTATTTTATCTTTGAAATTCACTCATGCGTGTTAGTTGAAGATTAACTATCATGGAGGTAACATTAAAACATCCATTTAGTATGCTAGTTGCTGGGGGTCGTCAAGTTGGAAAAACAGAATTTACAAAAAATTTATTACGTTATGCTAATCAAGTAATTAGTCCTCCACCGCAAAGAATCGTATGGTGTTATGCAAAACATCAACCTGAATTATATCAAAAACTTATGGAAATCAACACGAATATCGAATATGTTGAGGGAGTTCCTTCGCAACTTCAAGATATGTTTGATCGGAACCAAAGAAACTTGATCATATTGGATGACATGATGGATGAAGCAAACGAAGACAAACGCGTTTCACAACTATTCACTCGAGGTCGTCATGACAATATGTCTGTTATATTTCTCACGCAAAATCTATTTCATAAACAACAGAGAAATATTAGTTTAAACTCAGATTACATGGTGATTTTCAAAAATGCTCGAGACAAATCACAAATTTTGCATCTAGCTAAGCAATTCATGCCCACAAATTCGAAATTTCTTATATGGGCTTACAAAGATGCTACACAGCTACCATTTTCTTATTTACTTCTTGATCTAACACCGACAATGAGTGACAAATATCGAGTGAGAACAAACATTTTCCCACATCAAAAACCACAGTTTGTGTACATTCCTAATAAAATGTTGTAACTGACATTCACGAGTTCATTTCATGCTAGAACTTCAACGTGTACGGATCGATATGACTAAACGCATTACAAAAAATTTGGAATTGTTAAAAGCACTTAAATATTGTACCGGTGCTGAACAGAAACAATTTCTAAGAACTGCCCGACCTGAATTGATAAACACCATTTGTGATTGTATTCACAACGTTTTGCAAGGAAACGTACCTATTACAGATCAACAGAAAAATAAACTACAATTGAAGAAGAAAGTACTCAGGGAATTGGTTAAAAGAAAGAATAAAACAGCTCAGAGAAAGAAATTGTTAGTACAACACGGTAACGGTTTCTTATCAAATATCCTTGGTACTGTTATTAACGCATTAGCTACTTTGTGAAATGGATGTTGGGAAAAAACATGTCGTCATCTCTCAAGAAGAATACGAACGTCTCAAAAACGCAAAAGCTAGTATATATCAACCAATACAAACTGACATGCATAAATCTGAAATGGAAATGAAAAATGTTTGGCAGCATGACATGCCCATTGATGAAAAAATACGCTTGTTTACCGAGGAATTAAACAATTTCAAAAGTCGTTATGAAGAACTGATCAATCCTAAACCCATTGAAGTTGTTATGAAGACGAAAATGGAACAACCTAATGAAATTTTAGTAAAGACTGAAGAACGAGATTTATTGAAACCAAAGAAAGTGGAACAAGATGTCATTATCGAATCACTTCCCAAAACCATAAAAAAAGACGGTAAACGATTACTGAGTTATTTGAAATCACATCCAGATGTTGTTCGTTGGAATGACAATGGTGAAATCGTATTTTATGATAACGTTATTCATGGTACTGACATTGCAGATTTGTTACGTTATGCATTATCAAACAGAAAGTTTGTAAACCTTCCAGCAAATCATAAAACGATATTTCGTCAAGTGATAAGTGATTCGTTAGTTCCTAAGACATGGATTAAAAACAAAGATTCGATAGATTATATGAAAGAAACTCCTAAAAAAAGACAAAAAACAATGAACTGGCTTTCTTCCACTTAATTTTTGTAATACATTTGTTTTTGTTTGACTGAATAACTTATGAAGTACTCTGAAACATTATGGATACTTTCTTTATGAAAAAAGATAATAAAAACTCAGTCCTACAAAAACAATATAAATTGAACGGATTGTAAATATAAATTCATTTATTGTCTGACTGCATTTCAAGAATGTCATCTTTAAAACTTCGTTTACGAAACTTATTAAAACGTTGTCGATGCATCATTGCATGTTGTGCTTCTGAAATTATTATCAAAGATAGTCAGATTGATGGCAAGCCAAAAAACTCAGTTGGACAGAAAAGAATACATTGATCATGTACTACAAAAGCTGTATTATTCTCTTGACTCACCCTCTGCATATGCAAGCAAAGAAAAATTAATTCAAGAAGCTAAGAAGAAAACTCTCACACGAAAGGAAGTTGAAAATTGGTTAGAAGAACAGTTATCTTACACTTTACATAAGCCTGTACAATTAAATTTCCTTACACGACCTGTGGTTGTGTATGATATCGACGAACAATGGCAACTTGATTTGGTTGATTTATCTAAACTTTCAAAATACAATAATGGATACAAGTATCTCTTAGTATGTATTGATGTGCTCAGTAAATATGCATGGGTGCAACCGTTGAAGACAAAAACAGGAAAAGAACTCAAACAAGCTATTCAGAAGATATTTCTATGTGATGAACGTCAGCCGAAAATGATTCATACTGATAAGGGCACTGAATTCCTGAATTCTTTAGTTAAAGGAATGTTAAAACAAAAAAATATTAAATTGTTTACAACTAACAGCGAAAGAAAAGCCAGTGTTGTTGAGCGTCTTAATCGAACGATGAAGGGGATCATGTTTAAATATTTCACAAACGAAAATACAAGAAAATATATCAATGTCTTACCTGATCTTGTAAAAAGATATAATAGTTCGTATCACCGATCAATAAAAATGCGTCCGATAGATGTAAACAAAGACAATGCTTCTCAAGTATGGATCAACTTGTACGAGGGTCGTCTACAACCAATTACTGAAAATCAAAAGGAGTTGAAAATTAGCGATACAGTTCGGATTAGTGTAGAAAAAGCACCCTTTCAAAAACGATATGAAGAATTGTGGACAGAAGAGATTTTTATTATATCTCACAAGATCAATGGTAATCCCATCACTTACAAACTGAAAGATCAATCTGGTGAAGCTATAAAAGGTACATTTTATTATCAAGAACTTCAAAAGGTGATTGAACCTTCAACGTATCGCATCGAGAAAATTATTCGTAAAAAAAGAACGGCTGACGGTAAATTGTTATATTACGTCAAGTGGAAAGGATATTCAGATAAATTCAATAGTTTTGTGACTGCTGAGGATTTGAAGAAATTATGAATCATCAATTTTATGTGGTTCTTCCAAGTAACAGTTCCATGAAACTCTATCCAAGCAATACCTGCTCTCACTTTCGTGTTAATCTCTCCACTATGCTTGATATTAACCCAACACAATGGGAAGTTGGACTATCAGAAATACAATTCCCTGGTACATTTGATAATATACGAAAAAATAAAAATCGAATTATATTCCATGTGTATGGTATGGATTATGAAGTTGACATTCCTATAGGATATTACAAAGAAACCAAACATCTCACGACTGCTTTACATCGCATACAAACCGAACTTGACTTTGAATGTGCAGTTTTCAATTATGATGATATCACTCAAAAAACAACTGTCAGAACTTATTTGCCCGAAAATTATCACGTAAGACTATTAAACTCAGATGTTGCTCGCTTTTTGGGATTTGAACCAAACACAGTAATATCAGATGAATTAACTTCTCCATATCAAAGTTCACCTCACAATGGATTACATACCTTGCTGGTTTACTCGGATCTGATACAAAATCAATTCGTTGGTGATGTGAAAGCGCCTCTCTTGCGGTCTGTTCCTATTAATTAAAACAAAGAACATTATCATTGCATCATGTATGACCGTCCTCATTTTCTACCTTTGAGTAGAGGATCTATTCAAACAGTAGAAGTCAATATAAGAGATGACGCAGGAGATTTTATGTCATTTACATCTGGGCGTGTGATCGTGACGCTTGTCTTCAAAAGAAAATCTGCAAAATTTTATGATGATTAATTATCGTGTTCAACCAATGTGGCAGTATGGAAATGGTTCGAATGTGTTTAAAGGACCAACATTACAAAAAGGCTATGGACTTGGTGGATTATTCAAAGGACTAGCTCGAAGTTTTGCTCCTGTATTGAAACGTGGACTTGTAAGCACAGGAAAGCATGTACTTAAAACTGGGATAGACGTTTTAGAAGATGTTTCACATGGTGCTAACTTGAAAGAGTCTCTTAAGAATCGTTCCAAGCAACGTGCAAAGAGTGTTATTAAAGACCACATGAATGCTTTAAAAGTTAGTTCAAAACGAAAAAGAGTCAAATGCACGCTCTCAGAAGAGATAGGAAAGTGCCGATGCTAGCGCAGAAATTATATCATCATGATCATATGATTTTCGGGAATTTCCCTACTATCATCTTTGTTTTCATAACTCGATACGAGTTACGAAACGTGTTATTATAACCACAAATTACTCATAAATGTAAACAATTAAATATCTCATAAAAATGTAGTAAAAAGCAGTTTGTAGTAGTTTCATTTTTATAACATAAATGAGCTAACAATACATATGACACACAGATCAGCGTAGTCTAGTGGATAAGAACGCCAACTTGTAACAGCAAGGTCGTGTGTTCGAACCCCACGCAGTTCGTCTGAGAGGAAGTATATATATATACTTCGGCGGTTGTAGATCTCTCATGTTCTGGTTGTAAAACTTGCATGAGTGCGCACTTCCCCGCAGTTGTGTTGAATATATCGCGGAATGGTTAGCATTGTGTCTGGGTGATTTATCACTGTCAGGTTTCTCTGGTCCATAGAGACATTCAGGTTACCGTCATTTCGATCGAAATTCAACAAACGCCAGGGCTTAGAAGTGTTAGCATGTATCCACAATGCCGACTATAATTGCAAACTACATGCGCTGATCAGCGAAATACATACCATATACTAAACACCGTGGTTATCGCTAAAACCAAAGCTATTTTCTCTTCTTCGTGAGATGGGATTGAATCTGTTATACTATGACTCACTTTGTGGTGAAGCACTTTGTGCTGTGAACTTTTATTTTTTGTCACCTTGTTTGAAATATGATGCTCTTGCATAACATTAATCATTTTATTTCTTTCGAGGCTCAGGTTTTCATTAGATATTAAAATCTTGTTATTATACCCAGCCACATCTGACTTAATGTTTAGATTCATGTCACTAGGTAACATGTAAATACCTTGTCCGACAGAATAATCAACTTTGCTTGAAGCGTAATTTAAAGTATCCTGATAACGTTTGATGTCTTCTTGAATATCGACTCTGCGGTTAACAATGTCTTCAAAGTTATTCATAAAAACTCTTTGAGCTGTCAAAGCGCTCGAATTATTACCCAGTATAGAAGAACGAGCAGAGGCTTGGGAACTAAGAACAAGATAGGCATATGCTCTAACACTTTCTGAAATCATGAATAAACCTGGCTTGGTGAAACCTTTAGATTTTTCTATAATCCATCGTGTCATGGAGTCGTCTGTGAAATAACTCAACCCAGGTGTGGGATAATCTTTGCGCTTTCGCTGATACGAGCTGTAAAAATATTGCCCTTTGTATTTTTTAGGATCAGAATCGACACCATATTCACTACATATTTTTAAAAACTCTTCTTTGTTATAAGGATTATCGTATTGGTTGAAACTATCTTCAAAAGGTAGAGGTGTCTGCAGACGCTTAATGATTCGTCTAATATGATAATAGACGTGAAAACGATATACTGCTCTAATCATAGGAGTAGAGCGACCTTCTTTCAGATGTTCAGAACTGACCCCACAAGCACTTGAAGCACACCAAGTGACAAAATTGAGTTGGGTTTGCCATAATTTAAATGGTTGTTCCTGCCAAATTTTCATGCGTTGTTCATTTTCATCCATTTCATAATTAGTAAAAATATTGGGAAAGCTCGCAGGAAAAGAACCATTTTCAGAGACAATAATTGTTTGTTTGTATAAATCTTTAGAATTCAATATCTGAAGGTATTGTCCTCCATTTGGCTTATAAAGCGCATTGGGAGCATATTTAAAAATGTTCTCCATTATTTAAAAATATAATCCTCTATTCTCTAATACAAGAAATGTATATCACAGTAAATATCGCAAAAGGAGAAAAGACCATATATCTATCTTACCCCATTCAAAACTTGGATGGCTCAAAAGAAATTGCATTGGTTGATATGTTTGCAGACAATGTTACGTATGAAATAACCACAGACCTAACACTGACTATGCTTGGTTATAGGAAAGCTAAAAAGTTGGTACCTCAAGGAACATTCACGAGCAGGGAATTGAATGCCTTTTTAGCAGGTACCTTTTTAGCAGGTGATGTAGAACTTACCTCATTAGGCAAAAATCCTCAAGTAATCAAAACAAATAAGCTCGCTAACGTAACCAAAATTAATTTGCATCTCTCTGAACTTGACAACACTCAAAATCTTGAGAATGGAAAGCTAAGTGATATTTTACTAACCTATCACATGGCTGAACATAGCAACTTCACACATGTTGAGCCTAAAAACCCTCAGTACAAAAAATTAAAAAATGGTGTATTTCAGTCTCTCACGTTGAAACTCACAGATCAGCATGGCAATATGCTAAAAGAAGACCTGGGAAGAACCATTGTTTTGCACATCCGCTAAACCGAGATAAAAAGTAAAAATTAATTATATATCATAAAATTAACAATGGAATACGGAAAGAAGTTGAATCCAGAACGTTCACTTAGAACTGCCCGCGGTGTAAAAGGCTCTCGTCAAAAAGTAATTGTCACACACAATCCGAGTGAGATCGATCAAAATCAGCTATTATTGGTTAGGTTTCCAAATTTAGGAAGTGATGATGTCATTATTCCAGGAACAGCTAATCTAAGTTTTGATATTGAACTCGAATCGAAAGCTGACTCAAAAAGAACATTGGTCAGTAACATTGGAAGAGCTATTGTTAAGAAGTTGGCTGTTAAGTTCGAAGGTAACGAGATATTGAGCATCGATGACTTTGATCTTTTTGGGTGTTACAGAGATTTATGGTTAACCAAGTTTGAAAAGAGAAACGCGATAAGACAGGGTATCATCATCGACGATGGGTGTACAGAGAATTGTATGAAATTGAGGATTGGTGCTTCTGATAAAAAGGACGATGATGCGGAAGACAAAGCCATTGCTGACACCTATAAAAACAAGTTTGTCATTCCACTCGACTTTGAAATGCTGGATAGTACTATCCCATATTATCAAGCTGGATTAGGGCACAGGTTATGCTACGAGATCACATTTAACGACTATAACCGAGTTATCTATTCTGACCCTCCAACTCCTACCACAGGTTCAAGAAAAACCTCAGATGCTAAATACAAAATATCTAACATCTCACTTGAATATGAGATTGTGACACAATCAGCTTTGGGTAGACAAATCGCTTCAGAATACCAAAACATGGCTTTGCTCTATGATAGGATTTTGCGGCACAGGCAAATTAGAGTAAACAAGTCAGACACAACGTGGAATTGGTCATTCAACACACCTGCCAAATCTTTGAAGGGTATCTTAGTTCTGTTTGAAGAAGAAGAATCCTACAAACGAGATACCGGTAAATTCTACAATCCAAAGATCAAAAAGGTATCTGTCATCGTTGAGGGCAAGCCTAACCAACTTTTTGCTCAAGGGATGCAGCCGTTTGAACAATACAATGAGATTTGCAAGTAGTTTGCTGAAGGAAAACCAAAAGATAATAGCGTCGGCGAAAACCGAAAGCGCTTGGGATTACATGATGTAAAAGTCTCTGATTACTTGACAAACAAGTATGCTCTATGGTTAGATTTCAGAACAATTGATGAGAATTCCTTGCATGGGACCGGTCGAAGGATTGAAAATGCGAGTGAAGGCATCACTTTACAGATTGAAAAGACCGCTGAAACTGCAGGAAACTTAAACGCTTATATATATCTAATCATGGATGCTCAATTAAATATTCAAAACGGAGAATTTATGTCTACATTATATTAGTAAAATGGACACACTTTACATGAAAGAGCCTCACACAGCATTATTCGTTGGACCAACATCGTGCGGTAAAACGGATCGTGTCACAAAATTATTAGAAAATCAATACTTTGATCACTTTGATTTCATCGTGATTATATGTCCCACCTTGAGGTGGAATCAGACTTACAGAGATCGAAAGTGGTTCTGGAATGACAGCTATGTGATTTTAATTGAGCCAGAAGGTCAATTATATGAATGGATTAAGAAAATGGACTTTTTCTGTGCGGGATATAAAACCTTATTTTTGATTGATGACATAATCGCTGATGAAAAATTGGATAAAAAGAGACAGCCTTTGCTTGAATTGGCAATTAGCGGTAGACATCGAAATCATTCGCTATGGTTACTCACACAATCATACACGGCTATACCTAAAAATTTACGACGGCAAGCTAAAATGTTATATGTGTGGTATCCAAAAGATAGAAACGATCTAGCCACCATTCATAAAGAGAACGATGTCATTGAATCGCAAGAAGAATTGAAAAATGTCAAGGAAAAACTGAAAGGAGGGAAACACGCGTGCCTAGTCATGAGAATGGAACACCCAAGAACGCACGTGATTTGTTAAACAAGTTGACATATTTGTTACAAGACTCTTGTAACAAAAACTATAAGACTACTATAAGACTACTTTAAGACTACTGTAAGAGAATAATTTACGTCTCAATACAGGTTCTAGAATTTTACCAATATGTTTAATCCTCGATTCAAAGCGTACTCTGTCAGCAGCAGCCTCTCTCCAGTTACTTCTACGAGATTCACAAGCAAAGATATAATGGACCTCTACTTCATCATTAAAAGTAACCCTTTTTGTATCTTGATGGGAAAATATAATATCATCATCTGAGGATTCATCATCAGACATAATTGTTTAAGTAAACAATGTTTATTTATTTAACAATGTTAGAATATATTATTAAACATCATCATCCTCTTATAATTATTTTGTCTTACAAACTTATAAGAAGACAGCAAACTCTTATACAGCAAATTTCAACAAAATTATAAGAAGACAGCAAACTCTTATACAACAAATTTCAACAAACTTATAAGAAGACAGCAAACTCTTATACAACAAATTTCAACAAAATTATAAGAGAGTATAAGAAAATTATAACAAACACAACAAAATGATAGAATATGTCAACTTCGTGTTATTAAGCATACTGCTGATCTCGCTATTTTACTTTTATTTTGTGTTAAAAAAATACCTCTCTCTAATAAAAATGGCGGAAACAGCGATCGATAATTTAATCAACCAGAGTTATGATGTTCCGAGTGAATTTCCACCTTCAGATGGTAAAAGACAAAAATTACTCGAGTGTGTCTTAACCGGTAATAGCAAGCTATACTTAGAGAAAATGTACACGGAAGAGCAGATTAACAAACTCAAAGATGAGAAGGTAGAAAAACTTTTTAGTATCTATGAAGCTAACCTATCAGGTCAATGGGGGAAATCCTTGGAGAAATCACTCATACACATTTATTCGAGGGGGGTTTGTACAATGTTAGGAATAGACAATCAAGAAGCGCTGAGCAATGACTTGGAAGCTGACCCCTCCTTAAACTCTGCCCTTCAAAAATTTGCATGTGGCTTATATTATAAATTCGGCTCATTATTAGCACCACTCAGTGTTGGACTTATTACCGGGAAGCATTATATCAATGAAAGATATTTAAATAAATCCGATGATAATATAAATACAGTAGATAATAAAAATGTCAGAAGAACAGACTCCCATTCAAGTGACAACGAAGAACCCAAAAAAGGTTGAAGCGGGTAAGAAGTTGGCGGAATACAACCGTAAAAAACGAGAACAATTAAAACAAGTGTCGCCTCAAAAAGAAGTGGAGAAGTCCGAGGCCTCTCTCACCAAACCAAATGAACAACCTATGAACTACACCTATGGTGTAGGTGGAATAATAGCTCTCGGTTTAGTTGGTGGATTTGCTTATTTTGTGTATAAAAAGAAAGAGCAAATATTACCCCATGGGTCACCATCCACCACCCTTCCACAAAAATCTAAAATACCAGTGAAAATCAATAAACATGAAATGGAATAAAAAGAAAAAAATGTATATATAACAAACATGGACAAGAAAAGTATCATCAACGATTTATATCACGCATCAGGCGTCAGCTTTTTCGCTATCGGCTACTCTATGCTTGTAAAAAAGGTGTTAAAAATGACACCTCCTTCTATTCAAAAGTTCGACTTGGAAGATACGGTAAAACTAGTTGTCATTATCGCTATTAGTGAAGTGACAAAGGACTACTTAATCAAACAAAAGATTTTGCCTGAAAATATCAATATCTAAATATGGCTTCTATCGCAATGATGTTGGGTGGAGCTTTAGCTAACGCTTTGGCTTTTACAGGATCAAGCTATCTGTTTTCAAGTTTATCCAAAGACAGAATCGATAAGGAAAGAAAACGTCATGATTTGGCTATAGAAAAATTACAAAAAGCACAAATAGAATGGCAGCAAAAACGACAGGAAAGGATCGATTTCATCAATAAACAACTATTGCTCGAAAAGAAAGCTGAGACTAAATTCGTAGAGCTAAATGATGCGATGAGAGAGTACAATAGGGTGTTTAGTAATCATCTTGAACCGCTACCACGAGAGCCTGTATTGAGCGACTTTTATACACCGAGTCATGATCAACATGAAAGAGAATTGGCTTTTATAGCTCTGAGTATGCTCGGTATTGGTGGAATTGTGTGGTATTTTGAAAGATGAAAACCATCAACAAAAATTATGTTACACGATACATGTAACATATACACTTTCAGATGGTTACCGTCTAGTGACAAGGTACGTATAGATCAACCCTACAATCAGAGCCCATAAATTTTGACTCAACCAACCTACAACTTCTTTTGCTCTAGTGAGTATCCACGATACGATAGATCCAATTATTACAGGTAAAGCCTCTGCCGCTTTAGATGCTAATCTACCTAGAAGTGATGCTAACGCTTTGAGTTTATTTTTTATCCATTCCTTTGCATCGCCCTTTTTATCACCACCTTTGTCAGGATTTTGTGAAGAGCTTCCAGCTGCTGATGGTAACAAAGCTTCCACAATAACACCGATAGCCATACCAAACGCTGTCAGAATGCTAACGATTGTTATACCTTGTTCACGGAATAGTGTTCGTATCCTTTTC